>CAWVOU010000008.1:414305-619540 GCA_963931805.1 Microdon myrmicae
TCCTAAATAGCTATACTCCATAATTCCTAAATAGTTATACTCCATAACTCCTAACTATATATACACTCTAATGTTTGTTTCTATCTATGCTCCATTATCCCTCCACCCACCTATGCGCCCTACTGCTTATGTATCTGCCAAACATCATAATTGTGCCATACACAAACTCCTTCATTATTCTATATCAAACACCATAATTATTCTACATCTAACTCTATAATTTTTTAATATCAGTCATCGGTATTATTCTACAACTAACTCTATAATTTTTATAATATCAGAGATCTGTGGTATTTCAAACGCCGTGCTTCCTCGACGCGACTGAAGGAAGAGCGTGGAAAGAGAGCGTGGAAAGTCTTTTTTCACCACTTGTTACTTTAATGAAGAACTAAATGAAACTTCTAATTGAAAGACTATGATTTAAATTATTATGTACCACAAAACTTTTATTTTTAAAATGCCAAATGTTCTCACACAAAACACATACAAACAACCTTCCTTTCCGCGTCGGAAGTCTAATTATTACTGCTTTGACATTATTGATTTCGTATGAACGAAATCATTCAGTTGCCCCTAGTTACTTAATGGGGGAGATTGATTGTTATTCGTTAACCGAAACTATTGCAAACTATGCAGCTGCTTAGGATAACGGAAATTGGATTCACTGTTGTTATGAAATGTATGGCTGGAAATTTGGTATGTGTGTGTTATGTTGCAAATTCGAGAAATAGGGGGATGATGAATGTATTTCTAATCTATGAAGTATTGTATTTCTAATGTAATGGAAATTGAATTGATTAGTATGCAAATGTAAGAACAATGGAAATTGATTAGATTAGTATGTACATCTTTGAACTATGGAAATTGAGCAGAAATGCAAATGAGTTTGAAAAAAAAGGATTATTAAAGGATATATTTACTATTTTAAGTGTATAAATGCATATTATGGAATTTTGTAGTTAAAGGGATATGTTAGGCTAGAGGTAAGGATTTTGGGAAGACGGTAGGGCTGCGGAGCACTACATCCCACCCTTCTTCGAGAAAGAAAATTATTCTTATTCTTGAAGAGGATAATTTTCTTTGACTAGGTGAAGCGAATATAAAATTTGAGACCTTTTTGTTTCTTAAGTTAAAATTAAACTATCACTGCTGATGATTTCGTTCATTTACACGATTTGGGTTTCTGAATACTACCATATATTATTATTTTACAATTTTCTGTTCTATTAAAGTTTATTTACAATATTTTTAAATTTTGTTATTTTTCAATTTCTACTAAGTTTAAATTACAATATTTTTACTAAGTTATATATATTACAATAATTTAATAATTTTTTTCTTTTTTTTTTAAAATGTTTCAAAACTATTAATGTGTTCTGGTTTTAATTTCCAATTTATAATTTAATAAATTCCCTTCCTCCAAAATATTTTTTATTAAAATTTTCTATTTTAATTAATAAATTAACATTTTATAATTCTCTAAGGTTTCTAATAAGTTAAATTTCTAATTAGTAAATATATTAAAATTCTTTACCATTTAATCTTTTTTTTTTCATTCTCTGTCTCTCACTGACCTTTTTTTTTTTTTCATTTGAATTATATTTTATATGTTCATTTGGATAACAAAAGAAAAGCCATTGGTTTTATTTTAAATTTTTCTTTAAATTTATGGAAAATTCTCCGTACTCTTTTGGGTTCTAATTTTAAGATGATTTTTAAAATGTGGTTACGTTGAGTGTATATGTTATTTATTTATTCCGTAAATAGTTTTATATTATTATTGTGTGAAATTTTAAATTTGTTTCCTATTTGGATTTCCGAGTTCTCCTCGGATACTATTTTGTGTACTTCGTAAGGACCCGCCCATAGAGAAGCAAGCTTATTTTTTCGGGTACAATTTTTTGTGATGACCTTGTCGCCAACGTTGAATGTTTTATGGCTTGTTCCTTTGTCATAACACGCTTTAGCTTTTTCCTTTTTGTCCTGCAATATGTTTTTACCGACCTTGTAGCCGTACTGTAGGCGGGCTTTTATCTCGTTAGCGTAGTTGTTATAGTTGTATGAGGTCTGCGAATTTGTGCTGATAGAATTCGGTATCCGTGCAGGAAAACCATAAAGTAATTCAAAAAGGCTAAATGCGGTGCTATTATGAGGCGTGGTATTATACACAAACATTGAATATGGTAGCCAGGTATCCCATGAAAGTTGGTCCTTGTTAACGTAGTGTCTGAGATATTCGGCCAACGTTCGGTGGCTACGTTCTAAGGTTCCATTTGTTTGGGGATGATAAGGTGTTGTCTGTATCTTTTTGATTTTCAGAATCTTACATATTTCCTTAAAAAGGAGGCTCAGGAAGTTGGTGCCTCGGTCAGTTAATACCGCGTCGGGTATTCCAAAACGACATACAATTTTCTCCACAAAACTAAGAGCTATGGTGGGCGCTTCCGCATTAGGTAGAGGCATAGCTCCACTTTGTTAAATCATCTTGAAAAGTTAAGACGTTGTTATACTCCGCGCCGTGTTTTGACGGTAGACCCGAGAGAAGAGCGTGGAGGTTTACGTGTGTTAAAATGAAAGGACCGAGAAACGTTTGGTAAATGTAAAAATAGATTAATTTTAATTGTGTTTGAATTCAAGACATGTTTGATCGGACATTTGGCCAGCGGTTCGGGCTTTGAAGTTTAACTGAAGATGTTATTATTTTGTTGGCCAGAGGTTCGGCCTCTGGTGATCTACTGATTGCGAAATTGAAAAGCACTCCCCTTTTATAGTTTTTGGAGTTGGCTTTTGTCAACTATTTTAATGTCAAAATTCCAAGAAGCGTACGCAAGGCTTGGCGTGCTTCGATTGGAATTTTGTTCCGGGAATTGTTTAAAGGTTTTTGTTGGATAGATTCTGGGAAGGGAATCATGAAATGCGTTTTGTATTTAGCATCTCATGATTTTAGGATTTTTAGGAATTGAGTCAATGTATGATGAATTAACTTTTAGTTAAATTCGTTGTACATGTGACTCAATATGGGATTTGGATGTGTTATGTGGAATTTGAAGCAATGTGCGATAGTTAACTTTTGTTTAGTTTATCGCTCATTGATTCGATATGAAATTTGGGTTTTTCGTTATGGGATTATGAATAGGAGTTTTGATGTTATATGGGATTTAGGATCGCTACAATGTACTTATTATCTTCGTAGGTAGTTGGGAGTTGGCCAACAATATCCAGAGCCACGCGTTCGAAAGGGGTTGTACTTGTTGTAGTGATATTCATGGGGATTTTTCTATTTAGTGTTAGTTTATTTCTTTGACATGATTCGCATTTGCGAATGAATTCTTTCGTATCTTTTATGAGTGTTAGGCAAAAGTACGTCGTTTTAAGACGTTTGATTGTGCGGGAAATTCCCTGGTGCCCTCCAAAAGGTGAATTGTGGAAGTCACGGAGAATTTTATCGATATCCTGCCGGTCTTTGATATAGATTATTTTGTCTGAGTAGAGATACAAGATGATCTTGGTTTGGGCGAATGTTTGTATAGTGGCATTTTTGAGGCGAGGGTTTTTTGGCTCTTGTTTTGGGATAGAAATGTCGATGTGGTTTATCTTTTCTTTTATACAATAGTTACGAATTTTTTTTAGTTTCTGTTCAAGTGTGGATTCGTCTCCTATGGCTACCGGCAAAGTAGTGACAATATATAAAGGGGATTTTATTGTGTTTGGGTATATTTTTATTTCGTATGGGTTTGGACGTGTATAGATAGAGATGGTTTTTAGTAATATTTCGTTTTGGCATTCTTCATTAGTTAGGATATAGATTTGGATAGGTGAACGGGTTTTGGCATACTCTATGGGTTTAGAAAATACGATTATGTTGGTAGGTCGAGGAGTAACTTCCTCACTTGCGGCTACTAATGCTTCATCGGTGCCTTGACCTCTCGTTTCGCTTCTAGTGGTAACTAGTATCTTGCCTACCTCTTGTGTGTCTTGGATGTTAATAGGGATGCGGCTAAGTGCATGTGCGTTGGAGTTGTACTTTCCCGCTTTGTAAATGATTTGGTATTCATATTCGTCTAACAATATTGTCCAATGAGCCAATAGATAATAGAGATAATTGCCAGCAGTTCTTTTTCTGTAGTGCTGTACCGAGTTTCGGCGTCGTTAAGGTAGCGACTAGCATAACAGATTGCTTTGTCCTGGCCAATTTCCCCCTGCGATAATACCGCGTCTATTGCAACGTCGCTAGCGTCCGTAGTTACTATAAGTCTTTATTGAGGTTCTATAAGTTTGTTTTTTAAAGTGTGGAATGCTTCATCACAGAAAGGGTCCCATTTGAATGCCTCGGTTTTTTTAAGTAACTTCGTTAGTGGCTGTGCTATGGTTGAGAAATTGTCTATAAACCGCCGGTAGTATCCTATGAATCCGAGGAATAATTTTACTCCCTTTACGTTTTTGGGCGTGGGGTATGTTTTAGCAGCTTTTATCTTTTCCGGGTCTGGTTTAAGACCGTTTTCAGAAATTAAATGACCAAGATACATTAGTTCCTCCTTCAGAAAATTACATTTATCTGGTTGAAGCTTTAGGTTATTCTGACGTAAACAATTAAATATTTGTATAAGCTTGGAGTTATGTTCTTGCAGGTTATACCCGTAAAGGACTATGTCATTGATGTATACAAAGCAGTCAAATCCTTGTAATCCAATTAAAACGTTGTTCATTAAACGTTGAAAAGTTGCGGGAGCGTTTCGTAGACCAAACGGCGTACGGTTATATTCATAATGTCCTTAAGGAGTACACAAGCCGGTTTTGCACTTGTCTGCATTGTCGTTGAGGATTTGATGAAATCCGCTCGCCAGGTCGAGGGTACTAAAGTAAGTTGCCCTCCCTAGTTGATCTAGTATGTCCGTGATATTTGGTAACGGGTATGCATCGGCAACAGTTACTTCGTTTAACCTACGGAAATCCACCACAACTCTCCATCTCTTATTACGTTCCTTGACAGATTTTTTTAGTACCAGGAGCAAGGGGTAGTTCTAAGGACTAGCACAGGGTTGGATAATGCCAATCTGTAGCATGTCATTCACCTGTTTATGTATCTCGGTTTTTTGTGTGTCAGGGAGCCTGTCGGGTTTGGTAAATACGGGTGGTTCGTTTGGGTCAGTAATAATTCTATGTTTCAGCGCTTCTGTAAATGAGAGGTTGTCACCCTCGAGAAAAAATAAATCGTTGTATTCTCTACAGATTTGGAGGATAGCTTGTTTTTCTTCACAATTACAGTGACCGAGATCGATTATTGATGTTAACTTATTTAGCGGAAACGACACGCCGAATCAGAATGAGTGAACGGTATAAATACGTCTCACGCAGACCATGGAGAGGAGTCATAAGTAAGGCAGTGAAGCAAGCGATACGTGCGGAAGTAACAAGTAATGATTAAGAAGTAGAAAGTGTTTAGAAAGAAATCATTATGTGTACGGTAAAAAGCAACGGTTGTATTACGGACTAATAAAGTGTTGTATCGATTTAACGGCTCTTATTTATTTTAACATAAATAATCCAGCGAACCCTAACCTCGCTACAGTATTGTATAGATCTTGTCATCTTTTTTCTGACTCTTTAAGCAATGTGATTTTAAAAACTTAGGTCGGCGCCGGTATCGATTAGAATGGTAGTATAAGGTTTTTCTGAGGGACTAAATCTAAGGCGTATCGCTGGTTCCTTTAATTCGAGACAAAAAGGTACGTGGAATCTTAGATTTAGTTGGTGATTTGGTGTATATTGAGGGTGGCAATCGTTCCAGAGGAATGGCCATGTGCGTCCTCCCGAATCACCTTGTTTCCGCTCTATAGGATTCGAACTAATACTATAAATTGAAAATTTAGTGTGGTGTTGAGTATGATTATTTTGGCGTCCGGCCTCATTTTCCCACTCTTGTACCAATTTTCTATTTGAGAATAGAACGTTTTCATTATCGTGTTGCCTCGTAGTATTTGCAGCTCTTAAATTTTCTCCAAAATGATTGTTCGTAGTTGGAGAGTTATCTTTAAATGGGTACCGCGCTACACCTTGATGGTAATTTGGAAATGACGACCCATTCCTAGATATCCTCAATCTACAATCGTTTTGAGTGTGATTACTTTTCCCACAGTGGCTACACACGATGTTTTGTTTTTCTTTTTTTATGGGTTGCGAAAAACTCGGGATTTGCATGTTTCGATAACACGTTTCTTGCGAGTGACCTAACTTACCGCAAGTTTGACAGACTATTTTAGTAGGATGAGTGAATCTATTCGAATATGTATTATAAGTTTGGGGAGCGATTCGTACCGCATGAGCTTCTGCATGTGCTAACGATTGCTTTAAATTCGTCCCCCCATGGACTTTGGCAATTATCTTGAGTTGGTCATTTTTCAGACCGTCCTCAAATATGTCTACCGCTAATTTGGTGTTCTCTGCAATTAGAAAATTCCTAACTACTTCGTCACTAGTCATGCTACATGTAGCAGAGTTCAAATTTCTCAGAGCTGTTGCGACGCTGTCTCCGAATTCTCGAATGGTTTCTCTCAACTGTTGTTTCAAGGAAATCAATTCGTTATGGGCCTTAGAACGAGACTGTTCTTCCCTATATTCTGACTCTAATATTTCTTTTAAAGCTTCCCAATTGGTTATTGTGCGATATTGAATTAAATCAAAGGCAGGGCCATCTAATCTATTTTTAACTAATTCAAGAAATGTATGAAATATATTCGGGTCTGCATCTTTTATGGAATTAAATAAAATATCTCCGCCTGAAATAAATTTATTTAATTCCGACGGCTCTCCGTTGAAACTTGGAACAATTTTGAAAACATCAGAAATTCTAATCGTGATTGGCATTTTGAGCGGATCCTGGTCTACCGATTGAGGTGAATTTTCCTTTAAAATGACTTTAACTTCCCTCTGCCTAGCTGCCTGGGGTGAATCCTGAGCTAACGAAATCTGAGAAAAATTTTTCTGTAACCGCCTAGCTGCCTGTCTAGTAAAATAGTGTCGCGAAATTTTGCTACGGTACAGCAAAAAGAAAGAAGTGGGTGAAAAATAGCACAAAGCGCTATAGAGCGCCGAGAGTTTTCTCCACAAATTAAAAAAAAAACGTTTTTTCTCTTTTATATTCCTTTCTTTTATGTCTTACGGTAGACCAACGGGAAATAGACCGGTAGGACGGCCGCGACGGAGATGGGAGGACAATGTTATGTTTGACCTTGAGGAGATCGGATCGAATGGTCAAGCGTGGAAGGAGAGTGCCCAGGACAGGGAACGATGGCGAAGCCGAGTCGGTGAGGTCATGAACTGCCGGGTTCTTACAGGCCAATAAATAATAATTTCTTTTATATCTATTCTAAAAATTTTTGAATAGTAAGAGACAGATCGGAACTCAAAAAAATGTCTAATATTAATAAACTTAAACTGTTTTATATGTAAAATGTAGTGAATATTTTAATATTATAAAAACTTTTTTTTTTTATTTTTATATTTTAAAATGCAGGAAATTTAATTGTTTAGTTTTATATTTAAAAATGAGGAAAACTTTTTTATAAAGACAAAATTATTAAAAAATTTGTAATAAAAAAAAGCTATTAAAGATTTTTTTCTTTTATAACTTTCGCTTTTTTTGTTTTTATATCAAACTTACGATTTTTTAATTTTGTTGATTGTAGCTTTATTTTTTTTTTCTTTTGTTGATTGTTGTTTATTAATTTCTTTTTTTTTTTCTTCCTGCCAGGTAGGTTTCCCGCCCTAGAGTTGAATTATTACCCTGGTCTTTGCAGCAACTTTAATAAAAACATTTTTTTTTAATTTTATTTTTGAAAACAATTTCTTTTGTTTATTTTAGTTTATTTTATTTTTTGTTTCACTATTTGTTTAGTGTCTCTGTTTAAGTTTGTATAACTGTTTTTGTTTTTTTTTCTATTGTTCTGTACGAAATTCTTTTTTTTCTTTATTTTATTTTTGAAAATATTATAATATTTTTTTTTTGATTGTTGAAAAAAAGTTTAAAAAATATTATTTTTTTTCTATTGTTTTGTTTTTATTGTTGAAAAAAAAGTTTAAAACATTTACCAAATGTTTATTTTTCGTTATTTGCTTTTGGGTTTTTTTTTGTTTATTTATTTAAAAAATTTTGTTTCTTAATTTTTTTTCACTTTCACCCTTTTGTTTGCTTTTTTTTCACACACCACCAAATGTCGTTAATAAAAAAAATAAATAAAAAAGAAATAATAAAAAAAAAATGTAAAAAAGTAAATATAAGAACAATGGAAATTGATTTGATTAGTATGTAAATGTTTGAACTATGGAAATTGAATAGATATGCAAATGAGTTTGAAGAAAACGGACTATTAAAGGATATATTTACTATATTAAGTGTATAAATGTATAATATGGGATTTTATGGTTAAATGGATATGTTAGGATTGAGGTAAGGATTTTGGGAATACGGTAGGGCTGGGGAGCACCACACATCTGTATTCTTCTACACCTACACCTACATATCGTAATAATTGAATAAATAGGTATCCCCATCTAAATTACGTTATCTATACTCCATTACCCCCAACCCCCCACATACCTATGCGCTCTATCACTTATGAACCAGCTAAAACGCCGTAATTATTATGTTATACGTAAATTCCAAGAAGAATCCTTCATTCATATATGCAATTAATAATATAGCCACAATACGCATTTAATATAGATAATTAATGATCACAAGCCCCCCATCGCAAGTTCATATACGATTGATATAATTTCACCCAATGTGCTTTCAAGAGAAAAACAAACGCCACCCCTTGAAACCAATCTAAAAAGTCAACAAAACTATTAAATCACCTTAATGAAGTTCCTTGAAGTAATACACACAAACCTGATGGCGTCATATTTTCATAGATCAAGCCAACGAACCAAGAATAAGTAATATAACCAAAAAGATGGTAACGACACAATTGAGTTTTTTTGTTTACGTTATAGTTATGCATACGACTTCCCTTGAAACCAATATAAAAAGCCAGCGAAAAACCATTAAATCACCTTAATGACAAATCAACAAAGTAAAAAGCATAAAACTGATGTTGTCTAATTTTCGTAGATCGATCCGACGAAACAAGAACACGCATTCATTCATAAATACAATTAATAATATATCCCCAATTAATATGCTTTCAAAAAAAGATTTGCTCTCGAAAAGTGACCTCAAGAGAGAAGTTATAATCGAGAATTCCCAACTACTCATAGTCGATAATGTCTAACTATCTATACTTCATGATCCCCCTGTTACGGTCCGGCGCCGTGCTTCCTCGGAATGAGGGAAGAGCGGGGACCTTTTCTTTTGTATACTTATTAAAATGCAGGATTTCTTCAATTTTATTTATTTAACTGGAACTTAATTTCTTCTACTTAAACTCTAACTGCTTTCAATTTGTTTTTGATATTCAACTACTACTTTATTACTTTTCAAATTCAACTTCTGTCTCAAACTACTCGATCACAACTGGACTCTTTCCTTCTTCTGATTCTTTCTCTCTTCTCAACTCAAAACTAACTGATTTTACAATTGAATTTTATCTCTACGTATAGAACATTGTATTCTAATTTACTGGAAATTATAACATCAACAAAACAAATTTTAACAAAGTCTCTGCGACTTTTAAATTTAATAAAATTTGAACGAAAATCAAAGTTACTATGTTTTGAATGAATAAAAAGGTGAAGGTTATTAAATGCGCTGTAACTGGCAATATTGTGAATGTTTATGAATGGTATGTATTAAGTGAGAATGTAATATATGTTAAAGGAAATTTTTAAGGATGTGTAAGGAGATTCAATGTTAAATTTAATAAGGGTAGTATTCTGGAATACAACATCCCACGCTTCTTCGAGAAAGAAAATTATCCTTGAAGAGAATAATTTTCTAGTAATTATATGTTAGATTAAGATTAATTAAACTTGGATTTTCGTTCAATTATATGAAAATGGTTTTCAAAATTAATCTTTCATCAAAGGTTACAATAATCAAAAAGTTCTTAATACCAGAAAAATAATCTACATTATATATTAACTAAATTTTTTCAATAATCAAAAAGTTCTTAACACGAGAAAAAGAGTCAAAATAGTCTATTTACATTATATATTAACTAAATTTAAATATTTCTCCTTGGAACCTTTTCTTTTCTTATCCAAAAACTATTATTAATTATTATATTAATTATATAATTTTAATATTATTGTTTCAAATTTCTCATTTCCGTATATATATTAATTCCAACATTTCCAATATATATATCACCTCTAAAATGTTCTTTCTTTCCTTTTCCGTTCGAATATATATTAATTCCAAAATTTCCAATATATTACCTCTAAAATTTTCTTTCTTTATTCCCCCTCTTTAACTATTTTTTTTTTTTTTTGTTTTTTCGATTACGTCATTTCTTACAATTGTTTGATTAGTTCATATATATTGAATAAAAAAACAAAGGCCATTTGTTGTGTTTATCTTTTCCTTAAATTTATGGAAAATTTTCCAAAATTTTTCTGGGCCTATTATTATGATGATTGTATAGAACTGCACAATACCAAAAATCTTCTTAAGAAATGTTTTCAAATGTCCTAAATGACTGCATAACATTTTATTTTTTTTGTATTTTGTGTTTGAATAAATGTTTATTGTTGTTAAAAAAAAATTTGTAATGTACTTATATGGTTTTCCTTTTCCGTACCTATTTTAGTTAAATTATTATATTCATTTTTTATTATTTCGTGTTTGAGTAAGTGTTTGTGTTTGTTTTCGTTGTTTAAAATGTTTATTGTCTTCGGCTTAGTGTTGTCATTGTCCATAGCTTTAACCGCTGTCGGAACGTCTACCTTTTCAGTCTTACTCACTGCTGATGCATCGTTTAGTTTCTCAGTCTCGTTTACTGATTCGTATAGTTCTTCAGACTTATTAGCTGTTAGAACATCTTGGTTCCCAGCCCTATTTGCTGTTTGAACTATTTCTTCAGTTATATCTGCGGTAGAAACATTCAATCCTTCAGTCTTTGCTGCAGAAAAGATTTGTTCATCAGTATTAGCTGCTGAACTGACTTGGGTTTCGATTTTAATTGCAACTTTTGGGTCTTCAGTCTTTAACACACAGCTGAATTTTTAGTCTTTGTTGCTGAAGTGTCGGGGTTGTCTATTGGGAAAGCCAGAATATTAGGGATTTCTGTTTGTATATTTTCTGCAGGATCAGAATTTCCAGTCTTTAATACTGCTGAGTTTTCAGTCTTGGTTGCTGAAGTGTCTGCGTTGTCAATATCGATAGCTGAGATATTAGGGATTTCAGTCTTTAATACTGCTGAAAATTTCGAACTTTCAGTCTGTGTTGCTGAATTATTTTCCAGAATTGGAGTATGAATCGTAGTCTTTATATAAGGGGCTGGGTTATCTTCGTTTATATGTCTAGCTTTATAGGAGTATGTGGGCTCAAGGTAAATTTGGCTAGGAGCTTCATTAAAATAGTCGTTATCTATTTCCAAAGATCTGATGCTGTAAATAGAAAAATTTGGTCTGTCTTCCATAATTTTTGTTTGGCGTCAGGCCTCGTTTTCCGACTCTTGCACCCGAGAAAATTAAACATTTTGCCGATCGTTTTGTCTATTGGTGCTCCTAGAATTTTCACCAAAACGATTTTCGGAGTTTGTAGGATTATTTCGGAATGAGTTACGCGTTATTGTACCTTGTTGTTAATTTATTGAATACGCTCCATTCCTAGATATCTTGTATCTACACTCATTCTCTGTGTGATTATTCCGACCACAGAAATTGCATAAAATGTTATATTCCCTTTTTATGGGTTGTCTATTCGGAAAATTGTTGGACTGCATGTTCCGATAACATGTGTCCTGAGAATGCCCTAGCTTACCACAGGTTTGGCAGACTATACGATTGAATCTAGGTTTTTCGTTATATGGCCTGGGAGAGTTGTCCATTCGAGCAGCATGGGATACTACATGTGCAATCGACTGTTTCAAATTGTTTCCCCCATCGACTTTAGCTAGTGTCTTTAGCTGTTCGTTGTTTAGTCCATCCTCAAATGTTTGTACGGCCAATTTTATGTTTTCTTCTATAAAGTATTCCCTAACCTCCGCGTCTGCTGTTATTTCACACGTGGCAGAGTTTAGAGTCAGCAGAGCATTCGCAACTCTATCGCCATCTTCCCGGACGGTTTCTCTGTATTGTTGCTTCAGAGAAATCAACTCATTGTGTGCCGTCGACGAGATTGCTCCCCTTTATATTCCGATTCAAGTTTTTCCTTTAAATCCTCCCACTTAGCGATTTTGCTATACCTAATATGATCGTATGCATGACCCTCTATTCTATTTTTGACTAGCTCCAGAAATGTTTCGTATATATCGGGGTCTGCCTTTTTTATGGATCTAAATAAAACATCTCCCCCGGAAATAAATTTGTCTAGGTCGCAGGGTTTCCGTCAAAGGTAGGGACGATTCTAAAAACATCAGAAATTCCGACAGAAAGATCCATTTCAGGGGGTTTACTGTGTAGCTGTTGAGAGTGGATTTGTTCTTCCCCCTGCCTAGCCGCCTGTCTTGTTGACGTCCGTCGCCGTGTCTTGTGTAGTAAGGACTCGTAATAGCGAAAATTTTAGAAGAAAGTATGGCAAAAATTTGTTATCACTTAAAAATATGGTTATGAACAAAAATAGCCTTTATGTTATTCACTATGTATATGGAAAAGAAAAATAAATTGGTCCCAAAGCCGTAAAGAAAGAAAATTCGACGAGAAAGAAAAAAAAAAAACGGAAATGTCGCCGAAATACTGAAAAGAGAACTTTCAAAGAAATTTCTATCGAAAAAAAGGAAAGCTTCCAAGTAAAAATATTCCAAAAAAAAAAAATTAGAGAGAAAAGTCGCTAAAAAAAAATTCTTACTCTACTAAATGTTGATTGCTGTCATACGTAATGTTGATAGAAGTCTTTGTCTTGAGTCTCTTATTGTTGTGTGTTCTTTTTTCACTTTTTTACAACATTTTTTGATTATCGCCAGGCAGACTTCACGTCCTATAGTTGCCTGCTCATCCTGGTCTTTGCTGCTTACATCACTTCTTATTTTCGTGGTTTAATTTTTTTGTTTTTTTTTTTCCTTCTTCTTTATAGGAATTTTCTTCTTCTTTTTGTTTATTTAATTTTGTTGATTTAAATTTTAATTAAATTGATTCCATTTCTTAAATAATTCTATTGATTTGATTTCTTCTTGTTATGTCGTTTTAGGTTTTTCTATTTTATTTGCTTTTTTATTTAGGGATCCACCAGTTTTCGAGGATCTCACCATTCTTCGAGTGTCCTCATCATCGGCATCATCATCATCGTCGTCGGAATCCCACCAGATCCGTTTTAGTGTCTTCTTATTTTGTGGAAAAAATATTTTTTTTCTCCTTAACTTTTTTTTTTTTTTTTTTTTTGATTTAGTTAGGGCTCCTTTGGTTGGATCCCACTGATTATTCGTAATCCTGCACCGCTGCCACCAGTGTTACGGTCCGGCGTCGTGCTTCCTCGAAATGAGGGAAGAGCGGAGACCTTTTATTTTGTACACTTATTAAAACGCAGGATTTCTTCAATTTTATTTATTTAACTCTATTTATTTAAGTGGAACTTAATTTCTTCTACTTAAACTCTAACTGCTTTCAATTTGTTTTTGATATTCAACTACTACTTTATTACTTTTCAAATTCAACTTCTGTCTCAAACTACTCAATCAGAACTGAACACTTTCCTACTTCTGATTCTTTCTCTCTTCTCAACTCAAAACTAACTGATTTTACAATTGAATTTTTTCTCTACTTATAGAACATTGTGTTCTAATTTACTGGAAATTATAACATCAACAAAACAAATTTTAACAAAGTCTCTGTGACTTTTAAATTTAATAAAACGAAATAAACGAAAATCAAAGTTACTATGTTTTGAATAAAGAAAAAGGCACAGGATATTTAATGTGCTGTAACTGGCACTTCTACGTATACTCGATAATCTCTATGTATCTATACTCCATAATTTATACCTACCTATGCTACACCATTGTTAAATATCTATATTCCATAATTCCTACCTATCTTATTCCATTACCCCTCCACCCATCTATACGCCCTACCGCTTATATATCTGCAAACACCATAATTATCCTATACGTAATCATTATTCTATATCAAATACCATAATTATTCTACATCTAACTATATAATTTTTTCGATATCAGGCGACGGTATTATTCTACTTCTAACTCTATAATTTTTTCAATATCAGATGTCGGCACTCCTACTCCTACATCTACACATCGTAATAATAGAAATAATAGGTAGCCTCAACTAAATTATGCTACCTATACTCCGTTACCCCCCAACTCCCCACCTACCTACGAGCCCTACCACTTATGTAGCAGCTAAAACATAGTAATTATTATTATATATGTAACCTCCAAGAACACACATTCATTCATATATGCAATTAATCACATAATTATTTGCTTTCAAAAGAAAAAAACATACGTCGTCCCCTGAAAACATTCTAAAAAGTCAACAACAACTATTAAATCACCTTAGGGAAAATCATCAAAGTAAAGCACGCAGCCCTGATGACGTCATATTTTCATAGCCATACACACAACTCATACATCCACCCACATACAAGTAATATAAACAAAAGCATTTTTATCTTTCAATTAGATGGTTTTTTTTTTTGTTTGCGACGCATTGATCCTATATGAATAAATTCTCTCATCCAATCATTCGCATCGAGTAAAATAATCAAAACCTTTTTTAACTTCCAATTGAAGGTTTTTTTCTATTTTGCATTTATTCGTGTGTTTCTATTCAGTCGAAAGATTACAACTTAGAAATTGGATTATAAAACATATATCTCATCACTTATTCATTCAAATGCAATAACAATAAACAAAACATTTTCAACTTTGAATTCGGAGACTTTTTGTTGACTTCGCATATTCATAATGGTATAAAATTCTAATATTCATCCATTCACACCCAAATAATGTTGCATTTATTCATGTGTTTCTATTTAGTCGAAAGATTATAGCTTAGAAATTGGCATATTTTTTTGCTGACGCCCCCACAGTTCCATAATATTGTGAAATTCACATAATCACTCGTTAATGCATACACATATAATTAATATATCAATAAGAATAAGATCAAAAAAATTCTCATATATTATTCAGCACAATGACTAATAATATATCTGCTATTAACCCTTATGCCAATGACCGGGTACCCGGGTACCCATTTCGATTTTGTAAAATGTCAATTTGAAAGTAAAAAGAAATTTTTTTTTCATTGAAATTTCGTATTTATCATTCAGAAACGTTTGAATGGAGATGATCTAAGACATGGGACCGAAGTTCGTCTACTAGGCCGAGCAATCCTGAAATTGCGACGAAATTAATATAACATTTATACACGTAAACGACAATTAATATAACAAAAACTTCTGATAACCCGATACAATCATATACAACGCTTTTTCAACGGTATTTTTTTAATTTCATAAAGCACCTCTCTTGGGATACTGATCAAACAATTATAGATAACACAAAAGCCCAATTGTAGAGAAACCACCCAAAACGGTTATAATATGTTACAATCCAAGTTCTCTTAACCACTCCATACATCCTCCGATATCCGAGACACGCCCAAGGGAGCTTTCACACCAATAGTCGAGACATCTGCCAAAACTGCTATAATGTGTTCCCGTAGCCGGGGCAGCGACCCCCAGCCGAGGCACACACCCCACTCTGCCCAAGGTCCCCGATGACGTCACAAGGGCCGCAGAACCCCCATAACCCGACTACTAATTGTGCAAACAGTATTGAAAAATATTCAAACGTGTAATTAAAGAAACCGTCCACGCTCTTCCCTCGGCCGCGACGAGGAAGCACGGCGGCGGATTAGTACATCTCCCTCCAAATCAGCCGATAAATAAAGGTGATTTTCAGTAATTCTCAATCAAACAAACGAGCGTAGAATACTTGGAGGTGACATAAATCCATGGAGTATACTCTGGGGCTCACCGCCTACGAACAAAAGAGGTGAAATAACAGAAAACATCCTCCTCTCCACATATGGTAATACAAATCATGAAGCTGCAATAATCAATAAAGCAATTAGATCTGCTGCCAACGTCTCAATACCACAAACGAATACTAAAGCTAAACCGGTAACCAGGCAACATGTACCTTGGTGGAACTCCGAACTAACATCTCCCGCAATTGCAAATTGGCAGCCCTCTCCCAATTTAAAAAAAAAGACCCACAGAGGCTAATCTTGCAGCATATAAAAAAGCCAACGCCTCATTTAGTAGAAGGATGAAAGATAGTAAAGCAAAAAGCCGCATTCAATTCACTTCGACAATCAACCTAAAATCCTCCACAACCATAATATGTCATAAAATGCGCAGCTTAAGCGGAAATTCGTCATCGTCATCGGCACTTCAACCGGCAGCCGGTCTTGGCCTTATTTAGCAAGTCCTGAGTCTTATTAAATTTTCCATAATGATTTCTTTTTCCGAGCAAGGTTATTAGTCTTGCGCCAGATAAGCGGAAATTACAATCCGGTAAGTATCTCCCGTCTTAATTCCCTAAATACTACAACCACAGACATAATGGAAATATGCCAACTCTTCGCCAAAACCTGGTTGCAATCCTCAGACAACCACAACTTCCATTCCGAATTCAATCGCAAAAGACTTGAATCCCTTAAAAATTTACTATATTTGCAAGCCTCCAACCCTGTGCCCCACCGCATCGACGAATTCATCTTATTTACTGAATTTGAATCAGTACTTAGTATAACCAAAGTAAAACCCTAGGGAGAGATCGAATATCCTACCCGATGTTGAAACACCTTTCGAAAAATACAAAATCGAGAATCATTAAATTATACAATAAAATATTTAAAACGTCACACATCCCACAACTGTGGAAAACCGCAGTCCTAATCCCTATTCCCAAACCGAAGAAAGATAAAGATACTATAGAGGCTTACCGTCCTATATCCTTAATCCCCTATGTTGTATATTGCTATACAACATTCATTTTTATTTATTTATGTTTATTACGTACTTTATTTTGTTGTCGGCTTCCGGTTTGTTAGCCCGTGGGTGCTCTTAATTCAGAACGCACCCTTTGTATTTCCTTTTGTGTTGGTTAATTCATTTATTAATATTGTAGCGAGCTTAGGGTTCGCTCGATTAATCATTTTTAATAAATAAGAGCCGTTAAATCGAAAATTAATGTGTGTTAAAAACAACCGTTACTTTTTCCGTACACTTAACGATGTCTTCACTTATCGCTTCCGTACTTATCGCGTATTTTACTTACTCCTTACTTCTTACTTCTTACTTCTTACTTATCGCTTGCTTCACTTTCTACTTCTCACTCGTCTCCACGACCTGTGTGCGACGTATTTATACAGTTTCCTCATTCTGATTCGGTGTTTCGTTTCCGTCCGTTTCATAGCCTTGAATGTTCTATTGTTCACTATGAACTGGAGACTATTTCCAGTTTTCCAGTACTTTATAGAATATTCTAGTACTTTGTTTCGGACTTTCTCGAATATTCTATTACTGATTGTCATATGCGTCACAATATTAAGTGCACACTTAGGCCGTCTGCTTCTAATTAATTTTTGCCTACAACGGAACTCTCTATTTACACCCAAAATCAAATCAGAATTTCACATTCCTTCCCACGATTCATTTCTCACCTTGAGGCAGTCACCCGATGCCAGCCCAGTCGAAGGCTATGCAAACGACGATGGGAACTCCAACCTTGCAATTTTGCCGCCATTCACCCTGAGGCGGCAACCTTACTCCGACTCTGGCTGCAGTCGCACCCCAAGGCCATGGGGAAATTACGGTTCAGGGTGATTCGAATGTGATTTGCCCATAGCAAATAGCATGCATGTGCTTAGGTGAAATTTCCTTCAAGGTGATGGGGTGTTGGGTGATCATCAAGCTGATGAGAATTTTTTGTTTGCTTGTAGGACATAGATAGAATGTGGGAATTGCAGAATTGCAATTCTGGTTATGAGAACCGCTGATGAGAAGTTTTTGTTTGCTTGTAGGACATAGATGGAATGTGGGAATTGCAGTTTTGCATGAGAACCGGACATGCGTTTAGCAACAGGTAGGCATGTGATAAAGTTTCACAGTTACACCGAAAGGATTCCATCGGTTGCAGCAGGAAAATAATTTTACTGCTACACCGTAAGAATGTCTTTGGTTTAAAGTTAGTAAAATATATCCCCTATGCATGCAAAATTATTGCAATTGCAGAATTTTGCATGTAGAGTTATAAGAATGCTGCGTATAATAGATTTATTAGATTATGGGCTGCATGCGTATAGTATACATATTGTTTGGAAAATATTGGGAATTTGCGTATGGCGAAGTGCAATATACATGTTATACATGAATATATGGTACATTATTGGAGTATTAAGTGTTGCATGTATGTAATTATCGGAGTATTGGATTTTTGCGTGTAACACCTTGCAAGGGTTTTAAAAAAAACAGTAGCTAAACGCTTGCGATGGTTTATAGAAACAAAGAAATTGACATCTGACAACCAAGTAGCTTTCAATCCAACAGAGGTTGCATAGATGCCTTACTTCACATCGAACTCTATATATCAAGGGTTCGATCAACGAATAATCACGTCACAAGCTTCACTCTATACTTCGAGAAAGTTTTCAACAGAATCGGCATTCGCATTATACTTAACAAATTGCTAAAATGGGAAGTTGATAACAACATATATGGGTACGTCAAGTCATTGCTAAGTAACAGAAAATGTAAGTGTAAAACCAACCGCATATACTCCAGTACACTCTCACTACACAACGGAATCCCCATTGTCAGTCATATTATTTATTATCGCCTTTGACGACATAAGCATGATAATATATAAACAGAAACATATAGATGGTTGTATTTACGCTGATGATATATACATCTTAGGTAAACCCAGTGAGTTAATCTCCTACAAAAACATGTTAACTGACACATTGAAGGACATTTTAGAAGGGTCAAATTATTTAGGTGTCAAACTGTCAATAGAAAAATGTAAATTAGTTCATGTGTGCCGACGACGACTTTGCCCCCAAATACACCTTAACACAAATAATACAACTGTCCAAAGTGTCCCCAACCTTAAAATCCTAGGAATAACATTTAGTAATAAGTATTGCTGAAAACAAGACTGTTTGGATTTTAAGAAATCACTAGCAGCGAGACTGAATATTATGTTTGTTTATAACTCTACGTAGTCCGCGTGTAAACCAATAAAACGTTGTCGTAGGAGACAGAACCACAAAAAGGCAGAATTGAACTTGAAGGCAGCTTTATTAATTGATGTATTGATTGAAAATTATTTACCGATGGTGTTTATTTGATGAAGGTTGATTGCCGACTGAGTGAATGGGCATAACTGCCAATTCAAAAAAGCGACGCTATGACATCATCGTCGTGACAATGATGGTCAGTTGGTGCCAGCTGCTGCGCAACTGGTATACATGCGAATGTACTAGATTTCTCCAGTACATACCAGCACATTTAATTGCCTATCCGCAACATTCCGCCCGCCTTCGCCAATTATTGGCGAATCATTTTGTTCCATTCCAGGGGACGGTGGCTAGGGGCCAGGAGTGTGCGGTTTGCTGGTGGCGGTTGGTCTTGGTCGGCTGTCCAGTTTCACGTGGATGATCGGTTGAGAGGGGGCCGCCCGCCCTGAGGAGCGCTGGAGGCTTGAGGGCCTGGGATGGCCCGTATGATCGATGGCGACAGGAACCTCTTTCCCATCGCTGATGTCCGTTGCCTTTTGTGGTCGCGGGACCGGCCAGTTGATCTGGGTTAGAGTTGGAAGGTCGCAACCCACGATCAATGACCACGTGTTGACTGGCGATGGGTCTAGCTATGTCGAGACCGGTGGTGGTGCCATGTACTGCGCACGTTGGCGTCCGTGTGGAGTGAGTGGCCGGCGGGATGCAGCCGCTGGGGGTGTGTGCTGTAACGTGGAGTCGGGTGCGGTGTCTACCCTGGCACTGTCCGCGTGTCCTTTCGTAATGGCAGTCACGGGCCAAGTGCCTCCCGGGGTCGTCGCAATGCAGCCTCTGTGGATGCACAGAGGAGCGTGCTTTCTTGCTGGAGTTCGAGAGATCGCTGGTTGCTGGGGAGCGCCGCCCGCCAAGCAGGGCATTGCACGCTCCTGGTCCTGTTGTGGTGGCTACAGGTGGTAGCGGTTGGCCTGGGTAGCTTTGGACCTGGGCAGGAGTTTGACCACGTGGTGTCCTGGGTGTGGTGGGATGCCTTGAAGTGTTCGAGTGGGTAAGCTCCTGGTTCCTCGATTGCCCCTTGCCCCTGGAATGGTTCAGCGGGCGGGGGGTATGTCTTGTAGTTGGGTCGCGCAAGTGGTCGGTGGCTGGTAGTTGAATGGGCTTCGTATGTGGCCACAGGGGCCGATGCCGGCGAGACGTCCTTTGGGTTCTCTGGCGGAAGCCGCGGCCGCCAGTCGGAAGGTCGACCAGTTCCTTTGGGTTAGAGTTGTAAATTCGCAACCCACGAGGAATGGTCATATGATGGCTTGTGACAGGCCTTGTCACCTTTGCGCTGGATGATGTGGTGGGTGCTGAGCCTGTTAGCACCCATCCCAGTTCAGTGGTCTGCGCGACGAGGCCGGAACGTTGGTCCTCCCTTATGCCTTCGAGGATGATGTTGGGGTATATGTCTGCCCCAAGGATGATGTCCACCTTCCCGGCGGAGGCGATGTTCGGATCTGCAAGTTCCAGATCCGCCACGAACGAGAGATCCCTTGTCGTTGATTGTGGTGGTGGCGTATACACTGAGAGCCCTGACAGAATGAAGGGCCTTAGTGTCCATGTGCTCGAGCCGTGGAGGCGAGGAGTGATGCTGATGTCCGCCTGAGTCTTGGTGGCAAGGCCACGAGTGCCGCCAACACCGTGGGTGGGGACGGGTGATGCTTGGCATCGGAGGTGCAACCTTCGGGCGAGTGATGTTGAAATGAAGGTGCCACTGGAGCAGGGGTCCAGCAGAGCACGGACTTCAATCCCCTGTTCAGTCCCCGACGCCACGATGACTCTGGCTGTTGGCAGCAACGAGGTATGGTGTGAAGGGGTGCTGATTGTATGTGCGCAGACCCCTTCCTGACGGTTGATCCAGGGGGCGGATTCTTTGGCTCGTTGCGACGCTGATGTTGTGCCGTCGATGGTGGTAGACCGGACATGCAGCAGGGTGTGATGTCTCCGCTGGCATCGACGGCACGTCTTGTTGGAGTGGCAGTCGCGCAGGCGGTGGCGACCCAAGCAGTTGGTGCACAGGTTTCTTTTGTGTGCGAAGGACTTCCGACGGCCAGGCGTGAGTGATCGAAAGGCCTCGTAAGCGCAAATGGTGTGTGAGGCCCTGCAGAATGTACAAGCGCCCTGTTGCTTTACGGGTGTCGGCGGTGTTTTGTGCATCGGGACACTGGGCTGGTTAGTCATCAGGCCGGGTACTGTTGCTGGAACAGTCGAATTTGTGGAAGGCATTGGCGTTGGATCTGACACGGATCCTATGTACGCCGTGCCCACTGCTTGCTCTGGAGTCCATGTGATGGTAGCCAGTTCCGCTGGGTCGGAGTTGTAAGTTCGCAACCCACGAAGAATGGCTATGTCATGGTGTGCCCCACAATGCGTGCGCGGCATCGTCTTCTGTGGGGGCTTCGGCACTGGGTCGATCATCGGGACCTTGGGTAGGTTGGGCTTTGGGCAGGCGGCACTCTGGTCTGCGGCCTGCTCACTCTTATCCACCTTTCTGGGGTGCAGTTCCGTTTCTGATGGCCCAATGTCGGCCATTGGCAGCTGCACTGGGGGCAGGTCGCTAAGGTGGAGGCGGTTGGTGCTGTTGACCATGGTTGGGGAGGCTGACTTGAGCACGTACTGAGCCTCGAGGAGCTTCGCCTGTTCCTCCAGGTATATTTCTTCGGTTTCGCCGAAACAATCCTCCGCGAAGTATGTGTGTTGTAGATGGTCCGGTGTCGTCGTGACGAAGATGTCGTAGTGCCGCTTGGAGAAGGCTTCCCATTCAGCGCGGAGTGCATGTTTGGTTGCCTCGATTGCTGCCGGACTTAGTTGTCCCTTTTCCTGTATGTTGAGGAAACTGCCGGAGATGGTGGCCTGTGCCGCGAACTGAGCGGCGATGAGTTCCTCAATCGTGGTCGGTTGTTGTACGAGAGCTGATGTTGAAGGCACTTTGGTTTGAACTCTCGTTGTAGAAAGTTGGTCGTCCTGCTTTCGTTTTGCGGCAACGGCGGTTTCCGACTCGTGTTGGTGATGAGCACGTGTATGATCTCTGCCGACCGAGGAATGTCGTCGGTCGAGATCCTTTGGGTTCCACCGAGCGAGGAATGTCGTCGGGGAACCGTTGTCAATGTTGTCGCCGTCGCCGCCGTCACCACTATTTGATCCATTGTCGGCTCTGTTACGCATCGCGCGAAAGCAGGTATGATCTCTTCCGAGCGAGGAATGTCGTCGGTCTAGACCTTTGGTGTTCCGCCGACCGAGGAATGTCGTCGGGGAGCCGTTGTGTTGCTTCGTCGATGTCTTTGCCAGCAACTTCGCCTCTTGGTCTGGGGGAGCATTTTCCTTATTATCGAGAAGAGATGAAGTTGAGTCGTTAGCTTGTAAAATAAGATCACATGCAATTCCCTCTAACAAGATCGGACTAATTTCGGCGCTGTTAAGCAACTCATCGGACGGGTTGTCTACCAAAGCTTCTTTGTCATTGTTATCATTAAACCCAGCAACCACTGCAGCTGGTCTCTCTCGGTTGTCGTCTACTACATCGGAAAATTCGAATTTGTCTTTTGCCTTTTGGCATTCGTCGGAATCAAATTTAAATTTAAACCCAACTCATGGATAGCACTGGCGTTTAAGCGTCGTTTTATTTGACTTACTTGGCTTGTGGGAGTGGAACACCTCGCTGAGAAGTCAACTGCAATGTTTTGGGAATTCTTCTTGGCCATAGCTGCATCGACCGTTGCCTTTTTCACTGTTAATAAACCGGGTTCGTCGGTACCGTCAACCGGTTCTAATGTGTTGTTTAGATCAATGTTGATGTCCTCATTAAGAAGGGATGTTTCACAGCAGTTATCCCTAGTAATTTCGGTCGTCTTTGATTTGTGTCGAGTCAGGTTGCAGTGTCTATGTGCCGCGAACTGGGCGGCGATAAGACTTGCTGGCGGGGAGATGGCCGGTGCACCAGTCCGAGGAGCATCGTTACCAGGTTTCGACGTCGAATCACTTTCCCCGTCAACGGTTTCACTCGATGTATCACTTTCTTCCTTTACTTTAGAAAGATCTGGTCGGCGATTCGCTCTTTTGGCTGGTTGTAGCGGTTCGTCATTTTCTGCATCGGTGTCCAGATCCGACATATCGACTAGGTTAGTCGGTGGGCCCAGTAGCACGCCAGGCGTTTCCACATTCTTTGCTTTTTCCTTAGCTTCCTTGCGTTTGGGCCTTTCTTCTTCGTTGCGCCGGCTTACTTCCTCAATGGCTTGGCGCAGACGTTCCTCTTCGGTTTCTCAAAGTTTGCATTCAGTCAGACGTCCTGCTTTGGCGAGTCTTCGGCGTTTGGCCAATGCAGCCTTTGTTGCTTTCCACTCAACTGTCATTGGTGCCGGCATTTCGTTTGTGTTCGCTTCCAGTTTCTCTAGAACTAAATTGTTTCACTGAATTATCTTCACTGTTGTCGTGTTGTTCTTCAGGTGTTGTGCCGCTGGATTTGATCCACAGGTTGTCGGATCCGATGTGTTTTGCCACGAACTGAGCGGCGATGGGTTAGATCCACAGGTTGCTGGATCCAATGTGTTTTGCCACGAACTGAGCGGCGATGGATTTGATCCAAGTCGGCACTGGATCTGTTTCGAAGGACCAGAAAATGTTTGTTTATAACTCTACGTAGTCCGCGTGTAAACCAATAAAACGTTGTCGTAGGAGACAGAATCACAAAAAGGCAGAAGTGAACTTGAAGGCAGCTTTATTAATTGATGCATTGATTGACAATTATTGAGCGATGAAGGTTGATTGCCGACTGAGTGAATGGGCATAACTGCCAATTCAAAAAAGCGACGCTATGACATCATCGTGGTGACAATGATGGCCAGTTGGTGCCAGCTGCTGCGCAACTGGTATACATGCTAATGTACTAGATTTCTCCAGTACATCCCAGCACATTTAATTGCCAATCCGCAACAATTATTAAATACTTAAGTAGCAAGAAAAGAAATGTACGTATTAACCCCCTATGTAATATATTTAAAGCAGTCATTTTAATCAAAATAGACTACGGTATTTATATATATGGCAATTGTACCAAGACAACTCTAAACACACTAAACCCCACGTATCAACAAGCCGCTAGAAACAGCATATTCGCTTTCAAAACAACTCCAATGAAAAATCGGTTGGGTTAAGCCTGACTTCCAACAGTCAAGGAACGAGTAGAAACGATATCCGCAAGAGCTATAGCTAAACTGGCGTTTTCGAGAAACTCCATCTTCGACAAAGATATTAAACTAACGCTAGGGTACAAAAACCACAACCGAATTCCATCTGCAATTACCACGGTAACAGATAAAGCCAACCAATTAGGATTACAATTTAAACAAACTTTTAAGTTTTCTTCAACGTATCCGCCATGGCTGCTAAATGAGAGTGCTATTATAACGACACTCACAACATTTAAAAAAAACGAACACAAACAAGGAAATATAGACTGCACTATTTTAGTTAATCGCTTCGAAATATAAATCCGATGGATACAGATTTCTATATACCGATGGATCAAAAACAACCGAAAATACATCTTTCGCTGTTAAATCTGTAAAAGCTGATGTAGAGAAAATCGGACTGTTAGCTGAATTTTGCTTCATTTTTACGGCGGAAGCTTTCTCCATCCAACAGCCGTAATTATTGCCACCAAGCACAGGGAAAAATATATCATCTGCGCAGACAGCTTGTCAGTACTCCATTCAATAAGGAACACCAACAACACCGACGATATCATTTCCAGTATTCGAAACAATATCATTAAATATTATAATAAAATAAAACTAATGTGGATTCCCAGCCATGTTTCCATCAGCGGTAAGGAAAATACAGACTGTGAAGCTAACTCAGCTAGAAGCGCTCCAGTTCATAAATTTAACATTTATACAAGAGCCGATCTACTAGCAACCATCCAAAACAAACTAAAAAATACAATTCAAATGAATTGGGGTACTTATCACCACACCTATAAAAACGTAAACCCATTCAAATATCACGCCCTCTATCCAACGAATTTAAGTAAATCCAAAATCACAAACTTCATGAGAATGCGATTAGCTCATACGTTTGCCACGCATCTTTACCTGCTCAACAAAAGACACACCCCCAATCGGCCTAAACTGCAACACAACACTTACATTCATTCATATAGTAAAAGACTGTCCTCACCTGAAACTTTTTTGCTCGAGGGTCCTACCCCCGAATTTGTGGGGTTCTACCGGTTATGTGACAGGAAATGTCGTCAGAGCCGAAAGCTCCGAAAGCTCTACGTCAAGGTTGAGATGTGTTTGGTGGATGGCGAAGGTTGTTTGTGGGTGTGATTCATGGTTGGCGTGGGCTTGTGGGATTCTTATCGCTTGTAGTAATTGTTGTATTTTGTAGTGTTCTTATCGGTTGTAGTAATTCGGTAGTTTGTAGTATTCTTATCGGTTGTAGTAATTGCTGTAGTGTGTAGTATTCTTATCAGTAGTAGTAATTGCTGTTGTTTGTAGTGTTCTTATCAGGTGTAGTAATAGCTGTTGTTTGTTTAGTGTGTTATTATCAGTTGTAGTTGGGAGTGATTCATCATCATCATCAACGTGGTCGTTTGTTGTTGTCGTAATCGAGTGGTCTTGTTGTTGTTGGATTTGTGCTTTCGATGTTATTGTTTTTTGCAGGTGGTGGATGTTTTTGCTGGCTATTGGGCTTTTTGCTAATGGATTTGTGCTTTTGATGTTACTGTGTTTTGCAGGTGGTGGGTGTTTTTGCTGAATTTCGGGGCTTTTTTTGCTAATGGGGGCTCTTTGCTAATGGTTTGTGCTTTTTGTTGTTGTCATTGAGTAGAGTAATGTATATATATATATATATATATATATATATGGGAATTTTGTGTTGTTCGTGTATTTTTGTATGGAAATGGTTAATCATCGTCATGGGAATTTGTTTTTTTTTATGATTCTATTTTTGAAAAAGGGGTGGGTGTTTCTGTTGATTCTGTTTGAAAAGCTTTTAGCTGGGGGAATGTGAAATGGGTTGTTTTTGCTGGAACTTAAAAACTGACTTCGCCTAAGGCTCAGACCTGGCGGGGGACTCGGGCTTTTTGCTCTAGGATGAAGTTGATGATGATGAACGGGTTGTGCTTTTGGCTTTTGGCTCAGTTGTTAAGGGGTTGTTTTCAGTAAATCTAAGCTGTTCCTTAATATATGTGAATTTTCGGTTGTAAGCTTGTTCTTCATATATGGGAACATTTTTGATGATTCTATCTGCTTTTGCCTTTTGTCTCAATAGTTGAAATGGTTTGTGCTTTTTCTACTGGTTTGGGTCTGTAATCTCTAACCTTTCAGGGCTTTCTGCTAATGGTTTGTGTTTTTGATCTCTAGTGGTTCTTTCTTTTGACTTCTAGACTTTCGGGGCTTTTTTTGCTAGTGCGCTCTATCAAATTCTTGGGTTTTAATTCTTATTTTTCAATAGAACAAAATTTTCTGAGTACAAATGATTATTCAAGTTCAGCTGTAATTTTATGAAATTTCTGTCCACTGTCATATTATCAAATCCAATATTCGACGTGGGATTAACTCGAAATTAAAAAAAATCATCATCATCAACTGGTGAGTTACCTTATATATATTAATTGTTATTCCTTTTTTTGACGCGGTGCTAGTATTTATTTTTGTATATTGTATCGTGAGTCTAGCAATAATAATAATAATAATAATAATCCCGGTGTTTTTGCGATTGCTCCATAATGTATGGAAATGATTCATCAGTATCGCCGTCGTTATCAGTTGTGTGTATGTGAATAGGTGACCGGTGATCGGCCGTTTGACATTGTTGTGCTGTTATCATTTGTAGTAAAATAGAGATGTTGTTATCAATAGTTGTTCGTGGATTTGTATGGAATAGTGAAATAGAGGTGTGTTATCAGTAGTTGTTCGTGGATTTGTATGGAATAGTAAAAATAGAGGTGTGTTATCCGTAGTTGTTCGCGGATTTTGTACGGAAATGATTCGTCATCGTTTGAAGACGTGGTTTTTTTTGGGATTCTTTCTTATCTCAGTATGTGAACTAATTCTTAGGCGTGGATGACCAGCGTTATTTCTAAGATGTAATTATTGGTATATTACTCGAATGTTTTTTTATTTTCTAGTGTGGTTATATTTGATTGTTGTTGTATTTTAGATTATTGTTTTATTGTTCAAAGTTGTTTTTGACATCTTCTGAAAGTTCATTGTTTGCTTATAAGGTTTGATTGACCAGCGTTCAAGGTTCAGCAATTGTTGTGAACATTTACTTATCAATATACAAGGCGTTAGTGTTTTTTAGAGAGTTTATCAATAATAATAATATTGAATTTAAATAATCCCGCTGTTTTTGCGATTGCTGCATAATGTAGGGAAATGATTCATCATCGTAATCGTTTGGGTTGTTGTTGTTGTTCTGTTACTAGTTGCGACCATCGTCAGTTGTGTGCATAGGTGATAGGTGATTCATGATCGTTTGGTTTGTTGTACTGTTTTCATTTGTAGTAAAAAATAGAGGCATTGTTGTTATCAGTAGTTGTTCGTGAATTTGTATGGAAGTGATTCACTGTCGTTTGGGATATTTTCTCATCTCAGTATGTGAATTAAGTCTTAGGTTTGGATGTTCAGCGTACAAGGTTAAAGTTTGGGGTAGGTTAATAGTATGACATAGTTGATGGTCGATTTGTATGGAAGTGTTGTATTCCAGAATACTACCCTTTATTAAATTTAGGCGGCTAAGTGCACCTGCGTTGGAGTTGTATTTTCCTGCTTTGTAAATAATTTGGTATTCATATTCGTCTAACAATATTCTCCAACGAGCCAATCTTGATGTCGGGTCCTTCATATTCATGAGCCACTGTAGTGGTTTGTGGTCTGTGCATATTGTGAACCTTCGTCCGTAGACATAGGGGCGAAATTGTTTGACGGCGTAGATAATACCCAGCAGTTCTTTTTCTGTAGTGCTGTACCGGGTTTCGGCATCCTTAAGGGTGCGGCTAGCATAACAGATTGCTTTGGCCTGCCCAATTTCTCCCTGCGATAAGACCACGCCTATTCCAACGTCCCTAGCGTCCGTCGTTACTATAAAGTCTTTATTGAGGTTCTATAAGTTTATTTTTTACAGTGTGGAATGCTTCATCACAGAAAGGGTCCCATTTGAATGCCTCGGTTTTTTTAAGTAACTTCGTTAGTGGCTGTGCTATGGTTGGGAAATTGTCTATAAACCGCCGGTAGTATCCTATGAATCCGAGGAATAATTTTACTCCCTTTACGTTTTTGGGCGTGGGGTATGTTTTAGCAGCTTTTATCTTTTCCGGGTCTGGTTTAAGACCGTTTTCAGAAATTATATGACCAAGATACATTAGTTCCTCCTTCAGAAAATTACATTTATCTGGTTGAAGCTTTAGGTTATTCTGACGTAAACAATTAAATATTCGTATAACCTTGGAGTTATGTTCTTGCAGCTTATACCCGTAAAGGGCTATGTCATCGATGTATACAAAGCAGTCAAATCCTTGTAATCCAATTAAAACGTTGTTCATTAGACTTTGAAAAGTTGCGAAAGCGTTTCGTAGAGCAAACGGCATACGGTTATATTCATAATGTCAATAAGGGGTACTGAAGCCGGTTTTGCACTTGTCTTCATTGTCCATTAGGATTTGATGAAATCCGCTTGCCAGGTCGAGGGTACTAAAGTAAGTTGCCCTCCCTAGTTGATCTAGTATGTCCGTGATATTTGGTAACGGATATGCATCGGCAACAGTTACTTCGTTTAACCTACGGAAATCGACCGCAACTCGCCATCTCTTATTACCTTCCCTGTCAGCTTTTTTTGGTACCAAGAGCATGGGGGAGTTCCAAGGACTAGCACTGGGCTGGATAATACCACTTAGTAGCATCCCATTCACCTGTTTATGTATCTCGGTTTTTTGGGTGTCCGGGAGTCTGTAGGGTTTGGTAAATACGGGTGGTTCGTTTGAGTCAGTAATAATTCTATGTTTCAGCGCTTCTGTAAATGAGAGGTTGTCACCCTCGAGAAAAAATAAATCGTTGTATTCTCTACAGACTTGGAGGATAGCTTGTTTTTCTTCACAATTACAGTGACTGAGATCGATTATTGATGTTAACTTATCTAGCCTGCCTTTGATTAGGTCGTCGGATTGACTAGAGATCAGGTTGAAATCACTTAGCTTGTCCCATTTGAAGTCTACGTCTTTAGTATTCACCGTTTGCTCTGTTTCCGAATCATTAACACCTCTAATTTGGAGCTCTTGGGGCTGGTTAAGGTTTGCCCACGTATAATCCTGGCATGATTCGTTTTTTTTAATGATTATATCGCCGGATATATCCTGGTGTTTACTGTTTAACGGAAAGTCTATTATTTGTTGGCTTATGGGTTTTAAAGTGAGAGTTGCTCCTTCAGTCTTTGCTGCTGAAACTTGTTCACCAAATCTTCTCTGTTTTCGCTTACTGTTCTATTTAGAGTGATTACTTTTTTCTTTTGAATCGAACTGAAGGTCTGGGCAGGTGGCTCGTGATTCACATACTAGCTTATTAAGGATCAGGCTCGGTGCCTCGTTCGTAGAGCTGTATGGCTCTCTTTGATGCTCTCTGTCATTGCCCTTTGCCTCCCCTTTTTCCTTGAGCTTCAAATTACCACTGGCCATTGGAATCTTCAGGATGTGTTCCTTAAAATCCATTACACATCTGTATTTAAATAAGAAGTCGTTTCCTAAGATTCCGTCATATGGCGGATTTATCTGTTCGGTAAGTAGGCGAAAAAGATGATCCACGAGCATAGTATGATCCTTGTTTTTTGATTCTAGGGTACCATTTACCGTCCCCAGGGTTTTCAATGAATCACGCCTAGTGTGGATATTGTGTAAATCTTGTCATCTTTTTTCTGACTCTGTAAGCACGGTGATTTTAGAAGACTTAAGTCGGCGCCGGTATCAATTAGAAGGGTCGTGTACATTTACTCTGAGGGACTAACTCTAAGACGTATCGCTGATTCCTTTAACTCGGGACAAAATGGTACGTGGAATAGATTTAGTCGGTGATTTGGTGTACATTGACCGTGGCAGTCATTCGAAAGGAATGGCTGTGTGTCTCCTCTCGAATTACCTTGTTTCCTCTCTATATGAGTCGAGTACTATAAATTGAAGAATTAGAGTGCCGTTCAACATGATTCTTTTGGCTTCTGAACTCGTTTTCCGACACTTGCACCCCAGAACAGTGAACATTTTGGCTTTCGTTTTGTCTATTGGTGGTCCTAGCATTTTCACCAAAACGATTTTCAGAGTTTGTAGTATTACTTCGGAATGGTTTACGCGTTGTTTTATCTTGTTGGTAATTTGCTGAAGATGACCCATTCCTAGATATCTTGTATCTACACTCGTTCTCTGTGTGATTATTCCGTCCACAGAAATTGAAAAAAATGTTATATTCGCTTTTTATGGGTTGTCTATTGGGAAAAGTGGACTGCATGTTTCGATAACATGTGTCCTGTGTATGCCATGACTTACCACAGGTTTCGCAGACTATTCGATTAAATCTGTCATTAGAGTTATATGGCCTGGGAGAGTTCTCCATTCGAGCAGCATGCGCTACTACATGGGCAATCGACTGTTTTAAACTACTTCCACCCTGGGCTTTAGCTAGTATCATTAGCTGTTTGTTCTTTAGTCCATCTTCAAATGTTTGTATGGCAAATTTTTTGTTTTCTTCCATTAAGAATTCCCTAACCAGCGCGTCTGCTGTTATTTCACCCGTGGCAGAGTTTAGAGTCCGCAAAACATTCCCAACTCGATCGCCATATTCCCGGACGGTTTCTCTGTAGTGTTGCTTCAGAGAAATCAACACATTGTGTGCCGTCGACCGAGATTGCTCCTCTTTATATTCCGATTCGAGTTTATCTTTTAAATCCTCCCACTTAGCGATTTTTCTATACCTAATCAGATCGTAAGCATGACCCTCTAGGCTATTTTTGACTAGCTGTAAAAATGTTTCATATATATCCGGGTCTGCCTTTTTTATGGATCTAAATAAAACATCTCCCGTGGAAATAAATTTATCTAAGTCGCAGGGTTTCCCGTCAAAGGTGGGGACGATTCTGAAAACATCAAAAATACCGACAGAAAGAGCCATATCAGGGGTTTTACTGTATGTCTGTTGATAGTGGATTTGTTCTTCCCCCTGCCTAGCCGCCTGTCTCGTGTAATATGGACTCGTAATAGTGAAAGTTTAAAATACTATATGGCGAAAATTTGTTATCAATTCTCAGTAATATGATTAACATAAAAATATGGTTATGAAAAAATTGGCCTTTCTTTTTGTTATTCAATATATATATATATATATATATATATATATATATATATATATATATATATATATATATATATATATATATATATATATATATGGAAAAGAACGATAATTGGGATCCAAAGTTGGAAAAAAAAAAATCGACGAAAAAAAAAAACGGAAAAGTCGTCGAACTACTGAAATGAGAATTTTCAAAGAATATCGATAGAAATTTCTATCCAAAAAAAAATTTTTTTTTTGTGAAAAGGAGAGGTTCGAATTAGAAAATATTCTTAAAAAAAGTGGAGAGAAAAGTCGCTATTAAAAAAAATTCTTACTCTACTAATTGTTGTCGTTGTACTGTTGATAGAAGTCTTTGTCTTGAGTTTTGCTGTTTTTTTTTCTTCAGTTTTCCTTAGTTTTATATTTTCTACTTTCTGCTCTATAGGAATTTTCTTTTTATTTTTGTTTATTTAATTTTGTTAAAATTTAATTAAAATTTAAATAATTAAGTTAATTCCATTTCTTTAATACTTCTTTTGATTTGATTTCTTCTTGTTATGTCGTTTTAGGTTTTTCTATTTTATTCATTTATTTATTTAGGGATCCACCAGTTTTCGAGGATCTCACCATTCTTCAAGTGTCCTCATCATCGGCATCATCATCATCGTCATCGGCATCCCACCCTACACTTCCATACAAATTCACTGTCGTTTGGGATATTTTCTCATCTCAGTATGTGAATTAAGTCTCAGGTTTGGATGTTCAGCGTACAAGGTTAAAGTTTGGGGTAGGTTAATAGTATGACATAGTTGATGGTCGATTTGTATGGAAGTGTTGTATTCCAGAATACTACCCTTTATTAAATTTAACACTGAATTTCCTTACACGCCCTTAAAAACTTCCCTTAAATATATTACATTCTCACTTAATACATACCATTCATAAACAGTCACAATATTGCCAGTTACAGCACATTTAATAACCTGCACCTTTTTATTAATTCAAAACATAGTAACTTTGATTTTCGTCCAAATTTTATTCAGGTTAAAAGTCACAGAGACTTTGTTAAAATTTTGTTTTGTTCATGTTATAATTTCCAGTAAATTAGAACACAATGTTCTATAAGTAGAGAAAAAATTCATTTGTAAAATCAGTTGAGTATCAGAAACAGTAGAGTTAAGTACTAGTTGAGATTAAAAAGTTGAGTTAGAAAATTTTAAGAGTTAACTTATCAAGTAGAAGTTTAGTTCAAATCAAGTAGCAATTGAGTTAAGTAATTAGTTCAGTTCAGTTTGAAGAGTAACACAAAGAAGAAGAAAATAAATAAAATAAATCTTGTAAAAATAGATACTTTGAATTATCCCTAATTTATTGAAATAAAAGCAATTTGTGAGCAGACAATAATAATAAATCATCCCAGGAAGCACGGCGCCGGACGTCGGCGAACAAAAAAAAAAAAATTAAGGAGAAAAAAAATTTTTTTTTCCCACGAAATAAGAAGAAACTAAAACGGAACTGGTGGGATGCCGATGACGATGATGATGATGCCGATGATGAGGACACTTGAAGAATGGTGAGATCCTCGAAAACTGGTGGATCCCTAAATAAATAAATGAATAAAATAGAAAAACCTAAAACGACATAACAAGAAGAAATCAAATCAAAAGAAGTATTAAAGAAATGGAATTAACTTAATTAAAATTTAAATCAACAAAATTAAATAAACAAAAATAAAAAGAAAATTCCTATAGAGCAGAAAGTAGAAAATATAAAACTAAGGAAAACTGAAGAAAAAAAAACAGCAAAACTCAAGACAAAGACTTCTATCAACAGTACAACGACAACAATTAGTAGAGTAAGAATTTTTTTTAATAGCGACTTTTCTCTCCACTTTTTTTAAGAATATTTTCTAATTCGAACCTCTCCTTTTCACAAAAAAAAAATTTTTTTTTGGATAGAAATTTCTATCGATATTCTTTGAAAATTCTCATTTCAGTAGTTCGACGACCTTTCCGTTTTTTTTTTTCGTCGATTTTTTTTTTCCAACTTTGGATCCCAATTATCGTTCTTTTCCATATATATATATATATATATATATATATATATATATATATATATATATATATATATTATATATATATATATATATATATATATATATATATATATATATATATATATATATATATATATATATATATATTGAATAACAAAAAGAAAGGCCAATTTTTTCATAACCATATTTTTATGTTAATCATATTACTAAGAATTGATAACAAATTTTCGCCATATAGTATTTTAAACTTTCACTATTACGAGTCCATATTACACGAGACAGGCGGCTAGGCAGGGGGAAGAACAAATCCACTATCAACAGACATACAGTAAAACCCCTGATATGGCTCTTTCTGTCGGTATTTTTGATGTTTTCAGAATCGTCCCCACCTTTGACGGGAAACCCTGCGACTTAGATAAATTTATTTCCACGGGAGATGTTTTATTTAGATCCATAAAAAAGGCAGACCCGGATATATATGAAACATTTTTACAGCTAGTCAAAAATAGCCTAGAGGGTCATGCTTACGATCTGATTAGGTATAGAAAAATCGCTAAGTGGGAGGATTTAAAAGATAAACTCGAATCGGAATATAAAGAGGAGCAATCTCGGTCGACGGCACACAATGTGTTGATTTCTCTGAAGCAACACTACAGAGAAACCGTCCGGGAATATGGCGATCGAGTTGGGAATGTTTTGCGGACTCTAAACTCTGCCACGGGTGAAATAACAGCAGACGCGCTGGTTAGGGAATTCTTAATGGAAGAAAACAAAAAATTTGCCATACAAACATTTGAAGATGGACTAAAGAACAAACAGCTAATGATACTAGCTAAAGCCCAGGGGGGAAGTAGTTTAAAACAGTCGATTGCCCATGTAGTAGCACATGCTGCTCGAATGGAGAACTCTCCCAGGCCATATAACTCTAATGACAGATTTAATCGAATAGTCTGCGAAACCTGTGGTAAGTCATGGCATACACAGGACACATGTTATCGAAACATGCAGTCCACTTTTCCGAATAGACAACCCATAAAAAGCGAATATAACATTTTTTTCAATTTCTGTGGACGGAATAATCACACAGAGAACGAGTGTAGATACAAGATATCTAGGAATGGGTCATCTTCAGCAAATTACCAACAAGATAAAACAACGCGTAAACCATTCCGAAATAATACTACAAACTCTGAAAATCGTTTTGGTGAAAATGCTAGGACCACCAATAGACAAAACGAAAGCCAAAATGTTCACTGTTCTGGGGTGCAAGTGTCGGAAAACGAGGTCAGAAGCCAAAAGAATCATGTTGAACGGCACTCTAATTCTTCAATTTATAGTACTCGACTCATATAGAGAGGAAACAAGGTAATTCGAGAGGAGACACACAGCCATTCCTTTCGAATGACTGCCACGGTCAATGTACACCAAATCACCGACTAAATCTATTCCACGTACCATTTTGTCCCGAGTTAAAGGAATCAGCGATACGTCTTAGAGTTAGTCCCTCAGAGTAAATGTACACGACCCTTCTAATTGATACCGGCGCCGACTTAAGTCTTCTAAAATCACCGTGCTTACAGAGTCAGAAAAAAGATGACAAGATTTACACAATATCCACACTAGGCGTGATTCATTGAAAACCCTGGGGACGGTAAATGGTACCCTAGAATCAAAAAACAAGGATCATACTATGCTCGTGGATCATCTTTTTCGCCTACTTACCGAACAGATAAATCCGCCATATGACGGAATCTTAGGAAACGACTTCTTATTTAAATACAGATGTGTAATGGATTTTAAGGAACACATCCTGAAGATTCCAATGGCCAGTGGTAATTTGAAGCTCAAGGAAAAAGGGGAGGCAAAGGGCAATGACAGAGAGCATCAAAGAGAGCCATACAGCTCTACGAACGAGGCACCGAGCCTGATCCTTAATAAGCTAGTATGTGAATCACGAGCCACCTGCCCAGACCTTCAGTTCGATTCAAAAGAAAAAAGTAATCACTCTAAATAGAACAGTAAGCGAAAACAGAGAAGATTTGGTGAACAAGTTTCAGCAGCAAAGACTGAAGGAGCAACTCTCACTTTAAAACCCATAAGCCAACAAATAATAGACTTTCCATTAAACAGTAAACACCAGGATATATCCGGCGATATAATCATTAAAAAAAAACGAATCATGCCAGGATTATACGTGGGCAAACCTTAACCAGCCCCAAGAGCTCCAAATTAGAGGTGTTAATGATTCGGAAACAGAGCAAACGGTGAATACTAAAGACGTAGACTTCAAATGGGACAAGCTAAGTGATTTCAACCTGATCTCTAGTCAATCCGACGACCTAATCAAAGGCAGGCTAGATAAGTTAACATCAATAATCGATCTCAGTCACTGTAATTGTGAAGAAAAACAAGCTATCCTCCAAGTCTGTAGAGAATACAACGATTTATTTTTTCTCGAGGGTGACAACCTCTCATTTACAGAAGCGCTGAAACATAGAATTATTACTGACTCAAACGAACCACCCGTATTTACCAAACCCTACAGACTCCCGGACACCCAAAAAAACGAGATACATAAACAGGTGAATGGGATGCTACTAAGTGGTATTATCCAGCCCAGTGCTAGTCCTTGGAACTCCCCCATGCTCTTGGTACCAAAAAAAGCTGACAGGGAAGGTAATAAGGGATGGAGAGTTGCGGTCGATTTCCGTAGGTTAAACGAAGTAACTGTTGCCGATGCATACCCGTTACCAAATATCACGGACATACTAGATCAACTAGGGAGGGCAACTTACTTTAGTACCCTCGACCTGGCAAGCGGATTTCATCAAATCCTAATGGACAATAAAGACAAGTGCAAAACCGGCTTCAGTACCCCTTATTGACATTATGAATATAACCGTATGCCGTTTGCTCTACGAAACGCTTTCGCAACTTTTCAAAGTCTAATGAACAACGTTTTAATTGGATTACAAGGATTTGACTGCTTTGTATACATCGATGACATAGCCCTTTACGGGTATAAGCTGCAAGAACATAACTCCAAGCTTATACGAATATTTAATTGTTTACGTCAGAATAACCTAAAGCTTCAACCAGATAAATGTAATTTTCTGAAGGAGGAACTAATGTATCTTGGTCATATAATTTCTGAAAACGGTCTTAAACCAGACCCGGAAAAGATAAAAGCTGCTAAAACATACCCCACGCCCAAAAACGTAAAGGGAGTAAAATTATTCCTCGGATTCATAGGATACTACCGGCGGTTTATAGACAATTTCCCAACCATAGCACAGCCACTAACGAAGTTACTTAAAAAAACCGAGGCATTCAAATGGGACCCTTTCTGTGATGAAGCATTCCACACTGTAAAAAATAAACTTATAGAACCTCAATAAAGACTTTATAGTAACGACGGACGCTAGGGACGTTGGAATAGGCGTGGTCTTATCGCAGGGAGAAATTGGGCAGGCCAAAGCAATCTGTTATGCTAGCCGCACCCTTAAGGATGCCGAAACCCGGTACAGCACTACAGAAAAAGAACTGCTGGGTATTATCTACGCCGTCAAACAATTTCGCCCCTATGTCTACGGACGAAGGTTCACAATATGCACAGACCACAAACCACTACAGTGGCTCATGAATATGAAGGACCCGACATCAAGATTGGCTCGCTGGAGAATATTGTTAGACGAATATGAATACCAAATTATTTACAAAGCAGGAAAATACAACTCCAACGCAGGTGCACTTAGCCGCCTCCCTATTAACATCCAAGACCCACAAGAGGTAGGCAAGGTACTAGTTACCACTAGAAGCAAAACGAGAGGTCAAGGCACCGATGAACCATTAGTAGCCACAAGTGAGGAAATTACTCTCGGACATACCGAATGTGAGATAATGGAAATTTCTAAACTCATAGAGTATGCCAAAACCCCCACCTATTCAGATCTTCATACTACCCAATAAAGAAGGTCAAACCAAAAAATCACTTACAACCATCCCTAACTATACACGTCCGAACCCAAATGAAATAAAATTATACCCACACACAACAAAATCCCCTTTATATATTGTCACTACGTTGCCGCTAGACATAGGAAACTACTGTATAAACGAAAAGGTAAACCACATCGACATTTCTATCCCAAAACAAGAGCCAATAAACCCTCGCCTAAAAAGCGCCATCATACAAACATTCGCCCAAACCAAGATCATCTTGTATCTCTACTCTGACAAAAGAATCTATACCAAAGACCGGCAGGATATTGATAAAATTCTCCGTGACTTCCACAATTTACCTTTTGGAGGACACCAGGGAATTTCCCGCACAATCAAACGTCTTAAAACGACGTACTTTTGCCCAACACTCATAAAAGATACGAAAGAATTCATTCACAAATGCGAATCATGTCAAAGAACTAAACTAACACTAAATAGAAAAATCCCCATGAATATCACTACAACAAGTACAACCCCCTTCGAACGCGTGGGTTTGGATATTGTTGGCCCACTCCCAACTACTTACGAAGATAATAAGTACATTGTGGCGATCCTAAATCCCATATAACATCAAAAATCCTATTCATAATCCCATCACGAAAAACCCAAATTTCATATCGAATCAATGAGCGATAAACTAAACAAAAGTTAACTATCGCACATTGCTTCAAATTCCACATAACACATCCAAATCCCATATTGAGTCACATGTACAACGAATTTAACTAAAAGTTAATTCATCATACATTGGCTCAATTCCTAAAAATCCTAACATCATGAGATGCTAAATTCAAAACGCATTTCATGATTCCCTTCCCAGAATCTATCCAACAAAAACCTTTAAACAATTCCCGGAACAAAATTCCAATCGAAGCACGTCAAGCCTTGCGTACGCTTCTTGGAATTTTGACATTAAAATAGTTGACAGAAGTCAACTCCAAAAACTATAAAAGGGGAGTGCTTTTCAATTTCGCAATCAGTAGATCACCAGAGGCCGAACCTCTGGCCAACAAAATAATAACATCTTCAGTTAAACTTCAAAGCCCGAACCGCTGGCCAAATGTCCGATCAAACATGTCTTGAATTCAAACACAATTAAAATTAATCTATATTTACATTTACCAAACGTTTCTCGGTCCTTTTGTTTTAACACACGTAAACCTCCACGCTCTTCTCTCGGGTCTACCGTCAAAGCACGGCGCGGAGTATAACAACGTCTTAACTTTTCAAGATGATTTAACAAAGTTCACTGAAGCTATGCCTCTACCTAATGCGGAAGCGCCCACCATAGCTCGTAGTTTTGTGGAGAAAATTGTATGTCGTTTTGGAATACCCGACGCGGTATTAACTGACCAAGGCACCAACTTCCTGAGCCACCTTTTTAAGGAAATATGTAAGATTCTGAAAATCAAAAAGATACAGACAACACCTTATCATCCCCAAACAAATGGAGCCTTAGAACGTAGCCACCGAGCGTTGGCCGAATATCTCAGACACTACGTTAACAAGGACCAACTTTCATGGGATACCTGGCTATCATATTGAGGGTTTGTGTATAATACCACGCCTCATAATAGCACCGCCTTTAGCCCTTTTGAATTGCTTTATGGTTTTCCTGCACGGATACCGAATTCTATCAGCACAAATCCGCAAACCTCATACAACTATGAGAACTACGCTAACAAGCTAAAAGCCCGCCTACAGCACGGCTACAAAATTGCTAAAAAACATATTGCAGGACAAAAAGGAAAAAGCTAAAGCGTGTTATGACAAAGGAACAAGCCATAAAACATTCAATGTTGGCGACAAGGTCCTCATAAAAAATCATACCCGAAAAAATAAGCTTGCTTCTTTACGGGAGGGGCCTTACGAAATACACAACACAGTATGCGATGGGAACTCGGAAATCAAAATAGGAAATAAACTTAAAATTTTACACACTAATAATATAAAACTATTTTCGGAATTAATAAATAACCTATACACACAACATAACCCAATTTTTAACAATCACCTTAAAATTAGGACCCAACACAGTTTTGGAAAATGTTCCATATATTTAAGGAAAAGATAATCACATAACAACTGGCCTTTGTTTTTTTTTTTTCAATATATATGAACTAATCAAACAATTGTAGGAAATGACGAAAACGAAAAAAAAAAAAAAAAAAGTTAAAGAGGGGAATAACGAAAGAAAATTTTAGAGGTAATATATATTGGAAATTTTGGAATTAATATATATTCGAACGGAAAAGGAAAGAAAGAAAATTTTAGAGCTAATATATATATATTGGAAATTTTGGAATTAATATATATATTCGAACGGAAATAAGTATTTTGAAACAATAATATTAATATTATGTAATTAATATAATAAGTAATAATAACTTTTGGATAAGAAAACAAAAGGTTCCAAGGAGAAATATTTAAATTTAGTTAGTTAATACGTAATGTAAATAGACTATTTTGACTATTTTTCTAGTATTAAGAACTTTTTGATTATTGTAAAAATTTAGTTAATATATAATGTAAATAGACTATTTTCCTAGTATTAAGAACTTATTAATTATTGTAACCTTTGATAAAGATTATGTTTGAAAACCATTGTAATGTAATTAAACAAAAATCCAAGTTTAATTAATCTTAATCTAATATATAGTTACTAGAAAATTATTCTCTTCAAGGATAAGTTTCTTTCTCGAAGAGGGGTGGGATGTTGTATTCCAGAATACTACCCTTTATTAAATTTAACACTGAATTTCCTTACACACCCTTAAAAACATCACTTAACATATATCACATTCTCACTTAATACATACCATTCATAAACATTCACAATATTGCCAGTTACACCACATTTAATAACCTGCACCTTTTTATTAATTCAAAACATAGTAACTTTGATTTTCGTCCAAATTTTATTCAAGTTAAAAGTCACAGAGACTCTGTTAAAATTTTGTTTTGTTCATGTTATAATTTCCAGTAAACTAGAACACAATGTTCTATAAGTAGAGAAAAACTTCATTTGTAAAATCAGTTGAGTATCAGAAACAGTAGAGTTAAGTACTAGTTGAGATTAAAACGTTAAGTTAGAAAGTTTTAAGAGTTAAGTTATCAAGTAGAAGTTTAGTTCAAATCAAGTAGCAATTGAGTTAAGTAATTAGTTCAGTTCAGTTTGAAGAGTAACACAAAGAAGAAGAAAATAAATAAAATATATCTAGCAAAAATAAATACTTTGAATTATCCATAATTTAATGAAATAAAAGCAATTTGTGAGCAGAAAATAATAATAAAAGGTCCCCGCTCGTCCCTCATCCGAGGAAGCACGGCGCCGGACGTAAACAGAAGTGATTCATCGTCGTTTGGAATTCTTTCTTATCTCAGTATGGGAATTAAGTCTTAGGATTGAATGATCAGCGTTGATTTGTATGGAACTGATTCATCGTCGTTTGGAATTCTTTCTTATCTCAGTATGGGAATTGAGTCTTAGGATTGGATGATCAGCGTTATTTCTAACCTGTCATCAGTGGTAAATGGTTCGAATGATTTTTTATTTTCTAGTGTGGTTATATTAGATTGTTGTTGTATTTTAGATTATTGTTTTATTGGCCAAAGTTTTGAAATCTTCTGAAAGTTCGTTGTTTGCGGGGATATCATCGGGGAGGGGGAATTGGGATAATTGGGTCAGCAATTGTTGTGAATTATTTTCTTGTTAGAATCGTTGTCTGGGTTGCTGAGGGCTTTTTTTATGAATATATATATCATTTGGCAGTAAATCTATGCTGAAATATAGAATCAAATATTAGTATTTTTGAAATGGATGTGTGAAAAAGCACATTAATAGCGAATATATTATTATTAGTCATTGAGCTGAGTAATATATAGGAATTTTTGTTGTTCGAAGGGTTTGTATGGAAGTGATGATATAAGACTTAGATTTGGATGATCACAGCGTTCAAGGCTCAGCAATTGTTGTGAATCATTTTTTGTTTGAGCGTTGATTGGAAGATATCATCGGGGAGGGGGGAATTGATTAAGTTGTGAAATTTTTATCGGATGGAGATTAAGTCTGAGGTTTGGATAGATTATCGGACTTTTTGGTGGGCTTTTTTAGCAAGTTGAGATGTCATTACTCATATCTTGAATTTCATCGTAATTATAATTGTGACGTATCTTGATTTTTGTATAGTAACTTGTTGTCCATTGCTCTTATTTTATTTTCCATAGCACAACTTCTAAGTACATTAATGGGTCAACGAATGATTATTCAATTTCATATGGGTAAAAGAATGTGTTATTATCAAGAAAAAATGTGGGTGCTTGGCCGATTCGTTTGGCGTAGTGGTGGGGAATTCTTTCTTATCTCAGTATGTGAATTGAGTCTTAGGGTTCTATGGTCAGCGTTCAAGGTTAAAGTTTATAATTATGTGTATGTATCGGCGTCAAGAGAGAAAGAGAGAGAAAGAGAGAGTCTATTTGTGAATGAATGGATGAGATGTGTGTATGGGTATTAATGAATGAATTTCGGTATATATAATTCCATCTTAACTAGATAGAAATCATTGCGTTACTTAACCATTAAAGAAAAACACTAAAGTTTTAATTATGCTATATATATTTGGCTCATCAGGAAAATTGTTGCGAGGATTAAAACAAAAAAAAAATCGACAACAAAAACACGGTAAGTTATCTTATATTATTAATCATTTTTTGGATGTTTAATTTATTTGTTCAAATGTTATTCGTTATATTCGGGGGATTTTAATCATCGAGACAGCTGTTTTTTCTGAAAGCGTAACAAAGCAATAGAATTAACAGTCAATTTTTCATTACTTTTTTAGAAAAAATATGTCTGCTAACGAGGTCAACACCAGCAACATCTACAATAATAACAATAACAACAATGCTATCAGAAAAAGACTGAAGCAAGTGTTGGAGGAACGCCAACAACGACAACAACAACAACAACCTGCAAAGAAAATAAAACAATAGATCTATAAAAGATGCTTGTTTTGTGATGAGGCTGTTGAGGGACAGCTTTGGGTCCAACATCATAGAAAAAATACCCACAAAGCAAACGCCCAACTAGCCCTTAATGAAGACGTCTCCTTAATAACAAGCGTCTTCCAAAATCGTATCAAAACATTTGCCATTACCATCAAAGATGAAGATATGGTAAATGTTAAAATGCTATTTGAAAAAAATATTCCATTGATTAACGAGTTACTACAAAATGACTTGGAAGTTTTGAAAGGCTTTAAATTTAGTATGGAGCTTTTTGCTCAGTTTGGAAAATATTCAAAAGAATGTGATAAGATAATGCGAATAGATATAAAAAGCATGCAAACTAAAATGTACACGATTGATAAAGAGGAAGACATAGGGGAAAATCTGAGCAAGCCAATTGACAATATCAAGGCAAAATTGGAAGAGTTCCAAGAAAAAGATCGCGGATGGGCGTTGGTATCATTTCAGAGCATCGAAATTAACATCAACAAATACGACCCGCTTCGAGCTTCTTCACATTTCAGCCTGCCTCAACAAATATCGATCAAACATGCCTGCATCAGTGTGAAAAACAACGACGAGTACTGCTTTAAATGGGCTATTTTGTTTGAAGAATTCTTTGTTTCTATATAGTAAATTGTTGAGCATTATTCTTATCATAGTTTCCATATTTCTCAAAAAGTCTAAATAATGGGTGATTTCCGCTACCATGATCAAATGAGTTTGAAGAATTTTTTGATTACTAATAGTAGGTTCTTGGTCATTATTCTTATCATAGTTTCCATATTGTTCCAAAATGTTTGCGGTTTCCGGTACCATAACAAAATGAATTTGAAGATTTTTTTTTGATTTGTTAGCATTAAGCGATTGCGACAGAAAGCGATATATTTGTGATGATCGCATAAAGAAATTGTATCTGTATCAAACTGATGAGTCATTAAGCAACTGTTTATACGATAACAGTAGAACGGGCTCCTGTTATTAACCGCCCTGTTTGAAAAAATCGCCAGAAGATAGGAAACATGGAGCACTTTTCTCAAATAGTGTTCGAGGAATAATTGTTGGACCATCAAACTGTGGAAAGACTAATGGATTAAAATTTAAAAACCTTCACATATAAAAAATAACACATTTTATTTTCTTTAAATTAAGATTTTTTTATTTTACTTTTTTATTTTATTTTAATATTTTATAAGTATATGGTAGGATCGTCGTTATCGTCGCCGTCATCTATTTCATGGATGAAATAGTCATCCGTAGCCACAGTTCTTGGTTGGCGAACTGGGTAAGGTCAGGACCGGTATAATTTTTTCATAAATCTCATGAAAAAGGGATTCGCATACAATCCGTCATCGCCTTCATAAGTTCTGTAGCGGTATTCCTCATACGGCTCCATGATGTGCAAGTCGTAGTCGTCTGCAATAAAATCCTCAGCATCATCTGGGGGGCGGTTGCTCCCAAGACATATTACGTCGTCGTCGGAGTCCGATTCCTCTACACCGAAATTGTTCAGACCTCCTTGCAATAACGCGTCAGTGAGTAGAAGGTCGTAGTCGTCTGCAATAACATCCTCAGCATCATCTGGGGGCGGTTGCTCCAAAGACATATGACGTCCGAGTCCTCTGTTGCTCGGCATGATTCAAGGTTCATCATTATAGAAACTTGTAGCTTAAGAAAAACTTAGTCTTATGATTTGGTGTTTAAAAATTAAACTGGTACGTTCTAGTTTAACACTAGACCTTTTATACAAGAAATCTCCTTCTAATATGCCACCCTTTTTTCTTTTTGAACAATATGGAAAATAAGATAAGGAATACTACACAACAACTTACTATAGAAACCAACAACAATTCTTCAAACTCATTTCCTCATGACCAGCAACTTACTATATAGAAATCATTATTTGCTCATGGCACCGCATGGGAAAAATAAGATTAAAGTAATTGGCGGCTCATTAAAACACTTAGTAATCAAGAATTTGTTATAGCATCCAAGGTCATGGGATCGGCCAAGCACCCACATCTTTTCTTGGTAACAGCGCTTTTTTTTCGACCAATATGGAATTGAATAATCATTCGTTGACCCATTAATGTACATAGAAATGTGCTATGAAAAAATAAGATAAGAGCAATGGACAACAACTCATTATATAAAAATCAACATACGTCACAATTACAATTACGATGAAATTCAAGATATGAGTAATGGAATCTCAACTTGCTAAAAAAGCCCAGCAAAAAGTCCGATAATCTATCCAAACCTCAGACTTAATTCCCATCCGATAAAAATTTCACAACTTAACCAATTCCCCCCTCCCCGATGATATCTTCCAATCAACGCTCAAACAAAAATTGATTCACAACAATTGCTGAGCCTTGAACGCTGTGATCATCCAAATCTAAGTCTTATATCATCACTTCCATACAAACCCTTCGAACAACAAAAATTCCTATATATTACTCAGCTCAATGACTAATAATAATATATTCGCTATTAATGTGCTTTTTCACACATCCATTTCAAAAATACTAATATTTGATTCTATATTTCAGCATAGATTTACTGCCAAATGATATATATATTCATAAAAAAAGCCCTCAGCAACCCAGACAACGATTCTAACAAGAAAATAATTCACAACAATTGCTGAGCCAATTATCCCAATTCCCCCTCCCCGATGATATCCCCGCAAACAACGAACTTTCAAAAGATTTCAAAACTTTGGCCAAAAGAACAATAATCTAAAATACAACAACAATCTAATATAACCACACTAGAAAATAAAAAAACATTCGAGCAATATACCAATAATTACATCTTAGAAATAACGCTGGTCATCCAAACGTAAGAATTAATTCACATACTGAGATAAGAAAGAATCCCAAAAAAACCACGCCTTCAAACGATGACGAATCATTTCCATACAAAATCCACGAACACCTACTGATAACACACCTCTATTTTTACTATTCCATACAAATCCACGAACAACTACTGATAACACACCTCAATTTTACTATTCCATACAAATCCACGAACAACTACTGATAACAACATCTCTATTTTACTACAAATGATAACAGCACAACAAGTCAAACGACCATGAATCACCTGTCATCTATTCACATACACACAACTGATAACGACGGCGATGATGATGAATCATTTCCATACATTATGCAGCAATCGCAAAAACATCGGGATTATTATTATTATTATTATTATTGCTAGACTCACGATACAATACACAAAAATAAATACTAGCACCGCGTCAAAAAAAGGAATAACAATTAATATATATAAGGTAACTCACCAGTTGATGATGATGATTTTTTTTTTAATTTCGAGCTAATCCCACGTCGAATATTGGATTTGATGATATGACAGTGGACAGAAATTTCATAAAATTACAGCTGGACTTGAATAATTATTTGAACTTAGAAAATTTTGTTCTATGGAAAAATAAGAATTAGAAACCAAGAATTTGATATAGCGTACTAGCAAAAAAAAGCCCCGAAAGTCTAGAAGTCAAAAGAAAGAACCACTAGAGATCAAAAACACAAACCATTAGCAGAAAGCCCTGAAAGGTTAGAGATTACAGACCCAAACCAGTAGGAAAAGCACAAACCACTTCAACTATTGAGACAAAAGGCAAAAGCAGATAGAATCATCAACAATTTTCCCATATATTAAGAACCAGCTTACAACCGAAATTCCACATATATTAAGAAACAGCTTAGATTTACTGAAAAAAAACCCTCGACAACTGAGCCAAAAGCCAAAAGCACAACCCATTCATTATCATCAACTTCATCCTAGAGCAAAAAGCCCGAGTTCCCCGCCAGGTGTGAACCTGAGGCGAAGTCAGTTTTTTAGTTCCAGCAAAAACAACCCATTTCACATTCCCCCCAGCTAAAAGCTTTTCAAACAGAATCAACAAAAACACCCACCCCTTTTGCAAAAATAGAATCATCAAAAAAACAAATTCCCATGACGATGATTAACCATTTCCAAACAGAAATACACGAACATCACAAAATTCCCATTTATATATTACTCTACTCAATTACAACAACAAAAAAGCACAAACCATTAGCAAAAAGCCTCCATTAACAAAAAAAGCCCCGATACTCAGCAAAAACATCCACCACCTGCAAAAAACAGTAACATCAAAAGCACAAATCCATTAGCAAAAAGCCCCGATACTTAGCAAAAACATCTACCACCTGCAAAACACAGTAACATCAAAAGCACAAATCCATTAGCAAAAACCCTAATAGCCAGCAAAAACATCCACCACCTGCAAAAAACAATAACATCAAGAGCACAAATCCAACAACAACAAGACCACTCGATTACGACAACAACCAACGACCACGTTGATGATGATGATGAATCACTCCCAACTACAACTGATAATAACACACTAAACAAACAACAGCAATTACTACACCTGATAAGAACACTACAAACAACAGCAATTACTACTACTGATAAAAAATCTACAAACTACAGCAATTACTACAACCGATAAGAATACTACAAACTACCGAATTACTACAACCGATAAGAACACTACAAAATACAACAATTACTACAAGCGATAAGAATCCCACAAGCCCACGCCAACCATGAATCACACCCACAAACAGCCTTCGCCATCCATCAAACACATCTCAACCTTGACGTAGAGCTTTCGGAGCTTTCGGCTGTGACGTCACCTTCTGCCACAGAACCGGTAGAACCCCACTACTCCCCGACAACATAGAAAATATAGATAAGTTTATAAAAAATTCCAAAAATCAAATTATAATTTAAAAGTACAGAGCCAATAGTCTCAGCCGCTAGGCTCATATGTTAATTTATTGATATGTAATTTTGAATTACTTGTTAATAATAAATAAATAATATATAAAAAATTGTATATATAACTTATCGCTACACCTTACGCTGTAAGCCCATCATTAATGTAAACCCATTGTGGCTGATCTAGTACAATAGAACGATAATGGATGGGCTTCCGGTTCCTTGCCATGTTTTTGTTCGAGGAGTCACCGCAGGTGGACGTAAGAAGGAAATTAAAATTGTGAATGCCGAGAATATAAATATAATTTGATGGATTTTTCCGTGGTGCAATTAATAATAAAATTGTTTCTCTATAATAACAAAGTTGTTTATTAAAATATACAAAATTTACAATATTATAGCTTAAACCAATTGCTATTCTCACCTATAATAACAAAGAAACAACATTCAATGTTATTAATTGCACTAATTGAAATGCAATTTCGCGAACACTTTTTTTCTTCTTAGTCTTTTACTGACATGTGCCCTTTGTGGTTTACATGGAGGTTTTTTGTGGGTTTATACTACTGAGTTTAATTGTACGAGGGTTGCCTTTTATATTTCGGGATTAGAGAACAAAAACAAATATTGATCATCGAAAATCACTTTATTGTTTTTCAAAATATTCCCCATGAAGATCTATACACTTTTGCATGCGTTTGAACCAATCGTCGAAGCACTTTTGCCACTCTGATTGAGGTATCTCCAACACATGCATTCTGAATGCAGCAACCGCTTCTTCAGGTGTCGAAAAACGTTGACCTCTCAGTTTGTTTTTTACGTACGGGAATAAAAAGAAGTCATTCGGTGCCAAGTCAGGACTATACGGCGCATGCCCCATCAAATCGATGTTTTGGGTGCTCAAAAATGCTGTTGTCGCAGCCGATGTGTGAGAGCTCGCATTGTCGTGGTGAAGAGTGATCCGTTTTCGGCGGTTGGTTTTCCTGATTTCTTGGAAGACAACTGGCAAACAAATGGTTGTGTACCACTCAGAATTGACTGTTCTGCGTTGTTCTAGTGGTACGGTTGCGACATGTCCCGGTTTTCCGAAAAAACGGGCGACCATTTGCTTGGAAGTGCTTCGTGCGCGAACAACTTTTGTTGGATTTGGCCCATCTTGAAACACCCAGACAGTCGACTGCTGTTTACTTTCGGGCTCATACGCGTAAATCCACGATTCATCACCTGTCACGATGTCATAGACGTGTTTCGAAGCACCGCGGCCGTATTTTTTGAGCATTTATTTCGACCAATTGACACGAGCCTTTTTTTGGGCGATTGACAAATTGTGTGGGATCCAACGCGAACAAATTTTTTTGACAGTCAAATGTTTATGCAATATTGAATGTATACTGGTCCCACTAACGCTTAAGGTTGTCTCAATCTCACGATAGGTCACATGACGATCTTCCAATATCAGTTCGCGCACAGCAACAATGGTTTTCGGAACAACAACTGATTTTGGACGACCTTCACGAAATTCATCTTGGAGTGAACTACGACCACGATTGAATTCACCATACCATCGATAAACACTGGTCCTTGATGGAGCTTAATCGCCAAAAATTGAATTAAGTTCATCCATGCACTGTTGCTGAGTTAATCCACGCCGGAAGTTGTAAAAAATAATCGCACGAAAATGTTGACGATTCAATTCCATTTTTGGGCCGAGATGAATCTTTTAAGTTACTGTAAACAACACAAATAGCGCTCGTATGTCAAAACGTTCTGAGTGCGTTTAACCTCAAAAATGTCCAACTTTACGACAGAGCTGTCAATTGCCGGATTGCAACACTAGGTTTGCCAAATCCCGAAACATAAGAGGCAACCCTCGTATCATTAAATGATACCTTAATGGTCGGTCCCAAGTTGCAAGATGACTTGTATGAAATCATTCTACGATTTCGGTTCCACATCTACGTCCTCACTGCTGATATTGAAAAGATGTACCGAAAAGTTCGGGTACACACTTCTGATTCTGCATACCAAAAAGTTTATACAGGCAAAGCCCTCATGAACCCATTCAGGCTTGCAGCAACCTATGGGACGGCGTGCGCATCGTACTTATCAATAAAAACTCTTTTTCGATTGGCGGATGACGAAATGGATAAGTTTCCCAATGCTGCCCAAATACTGCACAAGGACTTCTACGTAGACGACTTGCTCACAGGAGCTCCAACCGTTACCGAGGCCATTGTGATACGTGATGAACTCCTCGTTCTGCCCAAGAGGCATTACTCATCAAAGACCAAGAGCACCCTGATAGCTCACACATGTCGTTAGATCCTGACTCGGAGATCAAAACATTGGGCATTCGTTGGAATTCTCGAAATGACTATTTCTTTTATGTAGTCAACTTAGTCAAACAGAATAGAGCCACCAAAAGGAGTATACTATCTCAAATATCCAAATTATTCGACTCTTTGGGTCTTCTTGAGGCCGTAGTGGTATACGCTAAGATCCTTATTCAGTTACTTTGGAAAGCTGGAGTTACTTGGGACGAATCGGTTCCAATGGAAATACACTCCTCACGGTCTGCCTAACAAGATCAATTACGCTTAATTGAAGTTCTCAAATTTTCTCGTGGAGTGGCTATTCCAAATGCAATCGATGTGCAGTTGCATAGGTTTTGTGATGCTAGTGAAAGCGCTTACGGGGCTTGCTTATATTTGCATTCCATAGATCCGCAAGGCCAGGGGCACACTCGCTTAATTACGTACAAATCTCGAGTAGCCCCTCTAAAACCATTAATAGTGCCCAGGCTAGAACTCTGCTCCGCGGTATTGCTAACACGCCTATACAACGTCGTAAGAGCTAGCGGTTCAACAAAGGTTAACAAGGTGTTATTTTGGTCTGATTCCACCATTGCATTACGCTGGATAAACACCCCGGCATACAAGCTAAAGACCTTCGTCGCAAATCTTGCATCAGAGATACAATCGACGGTACCCGAGTGCTATTGAATCACATTCCATGGCAGGATAGTCCTGCAGATCTCATTTCTCGTGGGCAACTTCCATCGGAGTTTGCAGTAAGCAGCCTCTGGTTTGAGGGCCTTTCGTGGTTGCGACAGCCCCATTCAGAGTGGCCAAGCTCATCTCTCGCAAGGCTAGACATCCCCGGGCTTAAACCAGCGATACCTGCGACGTTCTATGCTTATTACCTGTCTCTCGAAGTTCAAATTTGGAATATACTGGAAAAATACAGTTCGTTCGACAAATTACAACGCGTGGTTGGATATGTGATTCGCTTCGTAAACAATGCCAAGGCCAAGCTTCCTCGAAGAGAAGGGCCATTGAGTGTTGGTGAGCTTTTGTACTCACACGACACCATCATGAGACTGGTTCAAAGAGAGTCCTTCAGGAATGAGCTTGCGCCGCTTGAAGCTGGCCAGCTCATTTCAGCATCGAGCAAATTGAGACCATTGAAGCCCGTGCTGGATTCTGCGGGCATACTGCAGGTCGGAGGCCCGCTTGCTAACTCTTCCATATCGAAGGAACAACGTCATCCCATCTTATTGCCAGCTCATCATCACATAACAAATATAATCTTACAGGCTGAGCATATTAGACTGAATCATGGCGGCATCCAAACCACGTTGTATTCGATACGCCAACGGTATTGGCCGCTAAATGGCCGCACCATAACTCGTCGTACCATTCACAGGTGTCTGCCTTGTTTTAGATCCAAACCCCTCCTGGCCGACAATCACATGGGTATTTTGCCCAAGCAAAGAGTAACTTCCAATCGTCCTTTTTTGCGTGTAGGAGTAGATTATTGTGGACCCTTCTACATTAAAGAAAAGCGACATCGTAATAAGGGACGAGTGGTGGTTTATGTAGCAGTGTACGTTCGTCTGTGCACGAAGGCTGTTCATTTGGAGCAGGTTGGGGGATTGTCCACCGAGGATTTTATCCCGAGCCTAAAACGCTTCTTTTGGAGAAGGCAAACAGGGCAAGCATACCCAAAGTCATTGTCAAGAAACATCAATTTAAATCTTGATATCGAGTTGGTCCATTTCATGTCCCATACCTCTTGCGCCGATATAACTGGTTGTATTGTAAAATACACGGGTTCTGCTGCTGAAGGCTGTTGTAGGTTTACAACCTGTAGTTCTTGAACGTTATTTGAAGTTGCCGCTGCGAAACCACTATGAACAGACAATTTTCTCTTAGCTATATCCGATTTATTTAATGCTGTAAGGCGCTGCCTGTATTCGCGTTGTCTCTGTGTATTTTTTGTCTTTACACTTTCAACCTGTGCAGCTGTTCTCGACAGTGCAATGCGCTGTCTGTATTCCCGTTGTCGCTCTGCATTTGATTTAGGAGCAATTAAGAGAGTCGCGCTCTCGCTCACCACGGCTCGTGCGTTATCGGTTATCGTTATCGTAACGATACAAACTTTTTTCCGAATGCCTCTCAAGGTATACCGATTTATAAGACGTTGTCACGTCAAAAAGAAAATTCATTCATTCAATAAGATAGGTTTGAACAACGCAGTGAGAAGACGACAATAACAATGGATTCCGAAACAGAATTATATCAAGTCGAGGAGTCGATGTTTAGGAGAATCGTTAAAATTGCAAATTTGACGATCGGCTCACCATATAATATTCAAGGACTAAAAATTTGCAATACCATATATGGAAATACTATTCTGTGCGATCTGGGCGACTTTCAAGTAGGTAATCCAATTTAAAAAAAAAAACATTCTCTAAAAGTATTTGTTAATAATTGTTTTTTTCTTGCACCCCCCGCAGGTCTCGATATGCGAAAACGTCAGAGATAACAATAATTGCAAATTTGACGATCGGCTCACCATATAATATTCAAGGACTAAAAATTCGCAATACCATATATGGAAATGCTATTCTGTGCGATCTGGGCGACTTGTTAATAACTGTTTTTTTCTGGCACCCCCCGCAGGTTTTCCTTCCATCTCGATATGCGAAAATGTCAGAGACAACAATACAAGCGATCAATGATAAAGGATTTGTATTGACATCCCATGGACCATTAAATAAAACTTTTCATCTAAAAATTTCTAAGAAAACAATTTATGTGGACAATCAATAAATACAAAAAAATTTTAAATAATTTGAAAAAAATGTTTTATTCAGATTCTATTAGTCTGTTTACAAAAACAACATGTCTTATTAACATTAAATTTTCTAGCGCACAGATTCCGTGTTGTTGTTGATGATGATGATGATGGTAACATCTTGAATATTGTGGATTGTCTCGCGGAAGATATCTAAAGCTGCTGCACCCATAATCTTCGATATTGTACACTTGTTGGTTTGTAGCTTTGCCAATGATGTGAGCGATCCATTTCGTTTTTATCAATTCCTTTTGTGAAAATTCTGTCATCAGATTTTATGTTCTGCTTCAGAAAATTTTGCACACTCTTATAGGTTATATTGTCGAGATTCCAAGAAAGATTATGATGATTTTTGCTTAGCCAATTCACCTGTCGCTGATCTTTAGGTGATAATGTATTAAAGTCATAAGGCGATTTAACGAGAAAATTATGATAGAGATGGAAACTAAAAGAGACGGCTATTTCTTTTAAAATTAATTTGTTATTTTTCACTTTAAATACTTGCACGTCTGTAGCTATAAAATGTTGCTCCATAATTCTTTTTTTCTTTAGCGGGAGGGAGAGTGAGGCGTGTAACTCGTTCTTAATTTAATCATCGACTAAACAACTCTTCTAATCTCACCCGTCAGTGGAGTCAATTCTACGAGCCGATCATGTATAAGAACACAATATGCTGTTGTGTTTGGTGGTAAATTTGCATTACTAGTAAGCTCCACTTTTATATCAATAGGTTCCATTTTTTAGTTTCGTTTTGATGCGTTACGTCGACCACAATAATTTTGGATTGGCATGCATAGGAGTTTGTTATTTTGAGCAGCTGCTCGTTGGTCGATAACGATTCGGAAATCGTTTTGATTATTTGGATGTTTGTTATTTCGAGCAGCTGCTATAGTTGCTCGATATTGGTTATAGAAACTTTTGGACTATTTGTATGTTATATCGAGCAGCTGCTATGGTTGCTAGATATTGGTTATGGAATTGTTTAGAATTTGTATGTTATATCGAGCAGCTGCTTTGGTTGCTCGATATTGGTTATGAAATTATTTAGGATTCATGAGATTTACATGAATAAAACTAGGATGATGGGATATGTATGTAGGGGGAAGGATATTAATGGTAGGGATTTCTGGAGCACTACAATATAAAGAATCAGTGCTCTTTAATTAATTGGTCCTTTGAAACAATAAAAATACTTCATTCAATGTCGAAGAAAGAAGAACTTAGTGAATCACGTGCGTAACTAGTTGTGTTCGGTGAAAATATTGATGGCCACGTCCTCTCGTTGAAACATTTAAATAAAAACAAATAATACTTGCATTCAGTGTATAACGTTTTCGTAAATATATGTATACATCTCGTTTCGTTAAAAAACATATTGACTGTTGCGGTAATAAAATATTCGTCTTTGGATCATCATCATTCCAAGGAACTAACAATACTACTGAAAACCACACAATTCGATAGGGTCGACAACAGAGGTTGTGGTTCGTGTATGTAATAGCTCTGTTGAAATTTGGAATACATCTCCTAAAGAAGAGCATAACGATTTCGACTAAAGTTGATTTTTAGATCATCATATGGATATGTGTCAGCGTTAAGGTGTACTTTTACGTCTGATAAATCACAATGTTGCAACCCGGTTGTTGGATTTTGAAAAACAATTAATATAAATCGAGGTCTTTCGGTTTGTGGAGAAAGTTTCACCATCCACAAGTTATGCATTCCTTCCGATAGCACAGGATTAAAACGATAATCCCAACTTCAAAGTGCCATTTTTAAACTCTGTCAAGTGTTTATTGTTTTGAGTATTCCCAATTTTGAAAAATCAGCCAACTGTACGTAAGGAACTTTCCATGTGATATTCAAGATGTTTAGCTGGACTTTTTCCTTTGCTTCTGTAGTGCTCTAAAAAGGCCTACCACCTTTTTCCCCATTCCTACATCCTAATCCCAGCAGTAATACTCTAATGCGCTTCACAAGACAATCCGATGGATCGCACCCGTTTGTGGTTCATCTCCCGACGGCGCGAACATCCCTGCATCAGACCTCGTTCCCTTACAGAGCTACAGGAACTTCCTTCCACCGTTAGTGTTCCCGGAGCGTTACAACCTGCAACTGTTCAAAAAGAACTGCAACAGTTATTTGATGGCATCTCGGGGGGCCCAATCGACGCTATAGGTTCGCCTCTGCCGAGAGAAGTCGAATAAAAAAAAAAAATAAATAAATAAATAAATATATGTATATATATATATATATATATATATATATATATATATATATATATATATATATATATACACAAAGCGTGGTTAAATATTAAGGGCCGATGTTGATTTTTAATAAAACACAAATTATTTAGGAAATTATTGTCATTTCTTTTTATTATGATAATATTAGAATGGTTCAATTATGTATGGAACAAAGTCTTGGCGATCTCTGCGGCACATCTTCATCCGATGGTCCAAATTTTCGATGACGCTGAGGCATAATTGAGGGTCTATGCCGTTAATGTGCCGATTTATCTCACCCTTTAGCTCTTGAATTGTTGCTGGCTTATCGACGTACACCTTTTCTTTCAAATAACGCCAAAGAAAATATATATGTAGCAACGGAACGATTAATAATTAATATAAGATAACTTACCACTTGATGATGTTTTTTAAAAGTTTTTTTTTTGGTTCAATCCGTCGTCGAGTGCGTTTTTTTTTTAATCACAGAAATACCTATACAAATATATATATATATATATATATATATATATATATATATATATATATATATATATATATATATATGTAGCAATGGAAGGATTAATAATTAGTATAAAATAAATTACCGTTTTTGAAGGCAGATATTCACAGATGAAACGCACCACAAATTAAGTTCTTAAAAATGCGACTCACCTGAACTTTACCGTGTTCTCCTTCTGGCTGCACTGACCTTGACCACTCTCTCCTTGGTGGAGCTGGTTATCACCACTAACGATTTCTAGTGTGGGTTTCAGGATGAGTGTTGACTCCTTCGACTTATGATTTCCTTAAAGCTTTTGAATTCTTTCACGGACAACAACTATTTACGAACACTCCAAATAATATATTTGTTTTATTCCAGAATGGAATTATGTTTATTTAAATGTTTTTCGAATGAACGCAAGATGGCATTGAATTTTTCCACCGAACACAATAATTCACGAAAACGCGATCCACTCAGTTCTTTCTTGGAATTGAATAAACTATGTTCTTGGAAATAACTACACCACGGGGTTAATTGTTCAAAAAGTCTTAAACAGTTTTTCGAGACCGATTAAACTAAAAGGATGTTGATTCTTTAAATAAAAACCGATCCGGCTCGTAGGACCATGTGTAGTGTGCTTATACCGGTTCTGGGTCACTCAATCATCACCTCATCGGTTCACACATTGAAATCGCCCCCTTGTGAGCGCTTTTCGCGTCGTCTCGAAAGCTCCCCGAGTGCGCTTTTGGGGGTTGGTGCCTCGGCTACCGGAGGTGGGTGGCCGAACTTATCGCGGGTTTTTGGCGTGTGGGTGAGCTTACATGTTCGGAATGCACATTAATTGCATGTATTAATGAATGAATGCGAAGGTTTGAATTCTGTTTTATTTTAGAGGGACTACTTTTAGGCGTAGAACTCTTGGGTATTGAAACGAAAGCACACTAATTGCTCATATTAATTGTGCATATGAATGATTTTTTTTTTGTATCTAACTGCAGGGTTGTGGGGAAGATAAGTAGCTTGCACCGGCGTACGGCGCTGATTCACTGCCTCCCCACCATACACGGATGCTCTTTAAATGTTCACCGACAACGAAATGTTAAAGCGCGGAGCGGACACAACACACGCCACACACAGATGGAAAATAAGCAATGTTCAGCCGAAAGAAAAGGATGAATACGCCCAGGAAGTGCAGCACAGGAGAAGAGTCAAATGAAACCCACTGATTGCCGGTTTATTTTAAAAAGGTTATATAAGGGATAATTTGAATTAATTTTGTATGTGCATGTTATGTTATATTAAGATGGATTTTGGAAATGATGAAATATATTTCTAATGTGTATGTTACGTGGAAATATGGATATTGATATATATTGTTATTTATTACTAATTAAGTTATTAAGTAATGAATGATGAAGTGTATTTATAATATAAACGGATTTGATTAATATGCAGATAAATCTAATGTAGTGAATATATATATATATATATATATATATATATATATATATATATATATAATGTGGGAAATGGGTAAATAGGTCTATTGTATGGGATTAATGATTATAATGATTAATATGAAATGTTTATATATAATATGGGAAGGAAATGGATATATTGGGATTATGGGAGGACGGTGGGGCTCCCGGAGCACTACACGGAACACCACCTCTCACCTCTAACCGGTACACCCCCCCCTAACCTATACACCCCCGCCGGCCAAGGCACCAACGCATAGCAGAGACGCCACCCCCTAGCCGAGGCACCAACCCCCGCCACCCGTGGCGTCACTGAGCCACAGCCGGCCATAATTTATATCGGTTCAGGGTCACTCAATCATCAACTCAGCAGTTCACACCTTGAAATCGCCCCCTTGTGAGCGCTTTTCGGGCCGTCTCGAAAGCTCCCCCAGTGCGCCCTTGGGGGGTTGGTACCTCGGCTACCGGAGGGTAGCCGTACTTAGCGCGGGTTTTGGCCCATGTATGAGCTTACGTGTTCGGAAAGCACATTAATTGCACGTATTAATGAACGAATGCGGAGGTTTGAATTGGGTTTTATTTGAGGGGGACTACTTTTAGGTGTACAACTCTTGGGTATTGAAACGGAAGCACACTAATTGTCCATATTAATTGTGTTTATGAATGAATTTTTTGTATCTAACTGCAGGATTATCAAAAAGAACTTAATTTGTGGTGCGTTTCATCTGTGAATATCTGCCTTCAAAAACGATAATTTATCTTATATTAATTATTAATCATTCATATATATATATATTTGTATAGGTATTTCTGTGATTAAAAAAAACTCGACGTCGGATTGAACCAAAAAAACATTTTTAAAGAACATCATCAAACGGTAAGTTATCTTATATTAATTATTAATCGTTCCGTTGCTACATATATATTTTCTTTGGCGTTATTTGAAAGAAAAGGTGTACGTCGATAAGCCAGCAACAATTCAAGAGCTAAAGGATGAGATAATTCGGCACATTAACGGCATAGAACCTCAATTATGCCTCAGCGTCATCGAAAATTTGGACCATCGGATGAAGGTGTGCCGCCGAGGTCGCGGCGGCCACTTGGCCGAGACTTTGTTCCATACATAATTGAATCATTCTAGTATTATCATAATAAAAAGAAATGACAATAATTCCCTAAATAATTTGTGTTTTATTCAAAATCAACATCGGCCCTTAAAATTTAACCACCCTTTATACATATATATATATATATATATATATATATATATATATATATATATATTTTTTTTTTTTTTTTCAAGTAGCTTTTAGTTTTGACAGTCGACGATGATCGTTCGATCATGGTCATTTTCACATTTTACCACGCACGCCATAAGAAGGCAACTTAAACTTTAAATGAATAAAGAATTTGATAAGTGTAAAAGTATTTAAATTCATTGATCCTAAACTTAAATAGTAGCTTTGATCTTACTACGCATGCTACGCTCTTCCCTCGAGTTCAGAGGAAGCACGGCGTCAGCAAAACAATATTAAACCAATCCGGCTCGAAGGACCATGTTGCGTCCCGCTACGTTTATCGGGCAAGAGTCGATACGAAAGAACGAGCGCACGAGCAACGACAAATAATACAACTAAGAACCTATTGATTACAACGAAATTACTTTATTTCTAGTATGCAAAATGACGATATCTTTCAAAAACTTTCATTTATATTCAAGATAGGGATCCTCAATTGATAACGAACGAACAACGAACATACAGTAATTTACATCATTGTGCCAATTAAAAACAACTAACAAAACTGCCAGTAACGAAAACAAAACAGTGCTGCCAAATATACAGGTAATTACAAAACTACAGCGAATTACAAACAATTATAACAATTAGTTATAACAATTATAACAATTAGTAACTTTTATAAGAAAACAAATATAACGAGTATAAATTAAATTATTTAAGAATTACAATAACTACTTTCAGCCTGCTGCGACACTCTTCTTTATGAGATGTATGCCAAATTTCAACAGAGCTATTACATACGCGAACCACAACCTCTGTTATCACGAGACGAATTCGCAAAAGTAGCTCCAATTATTGTGGTCGACGTAACGCATCAAAACGAAACTATTAAAATGGGACCTATTGATATCAAAGTGGAGCGTACTACTAATGCAAATTTACCACCAAACACAACAGCATATTGTGTTCTCATACATGATCGGCTCGTAGAATTTACTCCACTGACGGGTAAGATTAGAAGAGTTGATTAGTCGATGATTAAATTAAGAACGAGTTACACGCCTCACTCTCCCTCCCGCTAAAGAAAAAAAGAATTATGGAGCAACATTTTATAGCTACAGACGTGCAAGGATTTAAAGTGAAAAATAACAAATTAATTGTAAAAGAAATAGCCGTCTCTTTTAGTTTCTATCACTATCATAATTTTCTCGTTAAATCGCCTTATGACTTTAATAAATTATCACCTAAAGATCAGAGACAAGTGAATTGGCTAAGCAAAAATCATCATTATCTTTCTTGGAATCTCGACAATATAACCTATAAGAGTGTGCAAAATTTTCTGAAGCACAACATAAAATCTGATGACAGAATTTTCACAAAAGGAATTGATAAAAACGAAATGGATCGCTCACATCATTGGCAAAGCTTCAAACCAACAAGTGTACAATATCGAAGATTATGGGTGCAGCAGCTTTAGATATCTTCCGCGAGACAATCCACAATATTCAAGATGTTACCATCATCATCATCATCAACAACAACACGGAATCTGTGCGCTAGAAAATTTAATGTTAATAAGACATGTTGTTTTTGTAAACAGACTAATAGAATCTGAATAAAACATTTTTTCAAATTATTTAAAATTTTTTTGTATTTATTGATTGTCCACATAAATTGTTTTCTTAGAAATTTTTAGATGGAAAGTTTTATTTAATGGTCCATGGTATGTCAATACAAATCCTTTATCATTGATCGCTTGTATTGTTGTCTCTGACATTTTCGCATATCGAGATGGAAGGAAAACCTGCGGGGGGTGCCAGAAAAAAACAGTTATTAACAAGTCGCCCAGATCGCACAGAATAGCATTTCCATATATGGTATTGCAAATTTTTAGTCCTTGAATATTATATGGTGAGCCGATCGTCAAATTTGCAATTTTAACGATTCTCCTAAACATCGACTCCTCGAGTTGATATAATTCTGTTTCGGGATGCATTGTTATTGTCGTCGTCTCACTGCGTTGCACAAACCTATCTTATTGAATGAATGAATTTTCTTTTTGACGTGACAACGTCTTATAAATCGGTATACCTTGGGGGGCATTCGGGAAAAAGTTTGTAGCGTTACGATAACGATAACCGATAACGCACGAGCCGTAGTGAGCGAGAGCGCGACTCTCTTAATTGCTCCTAAATCAAATGCAGAGAGACAACGGGAATACAGACAGCGCCTTGCACTGTCGAGAACAGCTGCACAGGTTGAAAGTGTAAAGACAAAAAATACACAGAGACAACGCGAATACAGGCAGCGCCTTCCAGCATTAAATAAATCGGATATAACATAGCTAAGAGAAAATTGTCTGTTCATAGTGGTGTCGCAGCGGCAAGTTCAAACAACGTTCAAGAACTACAAGTTGTAAACCTACAACAGCCTTCAGCAGCAGAACCCGTGTATTTTACAATACAACCAGTTATATCGGCGCAAGAGGTATGGGACATGAAATGGACCAAATCGATATCAAGATTTAAATTGCTCTGTTTGCGATAGACTTTGGTTTGAACGCGATTTAAAACCGATCACAGTGCAACAGATGAACGTAATTTCGGACTGGCACACATAAGAAAATCGACAACTGTGACCTTACGAATACACAGTAGTTTGCAATACTCGTAAAATTTCTTTAACCAAACCAAAATTAATGCCTACGCTTGGAGGCATTCGGAAAAACAACACTTTAATTTTGATTTAATAACTTGCATATTCAATGTTACATATTTAGACAGACAACCATATTTTTCTTAGTCCTTGCACGTCTCTCTGCTGGTTCCGTCTGCTTCTCACTTTTTTGCCAGTTTCGCGTATTCTCCAGTATTCCTCTAGATGGCTCCAGAATCGGTGTGTTGATGTCGTATTAATTGGCTTAAGGCTCGGTGCGACGCCATGAGGTCACGCTAACGGTTGACAAGTGTGTCGGTTTTTAATTTGTGACATTACCCCCCACTTAATGATCCCAATGGGGATAGTCTCTCTATATGCACAATTTTTTTTCTTCCCTTGCCTCTTCCGTATGCGATACACCACATCGTTTAGTCGCTTTAAGACTTTATATGGGCCTTCCCACGATGTCTGCAGTTTTGGGGACAGACCCTTCCTCCATTGGGGATTGTATAATAGTACTAAATCGCCTTCTTGGAGTCCCTCGGAATTCATGGCTCGATCATACCGATCCTTCATTTTGTTGCTCATCAACCGCGTCCGTTGCCTCGCGAGACGGTGTATTTCGTCCATCTCGGATTGGAGCACCTCCCAATAGCTGCCTCCGGCTTTAATAGTGGCACCGTTGCTACCGAATTTCAGGTCCGATAGGAGCCTCAAGTCTGTACCAAAGATGATGTGTGCAGGTGGATGTCCGGTAGCGTCGTGTACTGCTGATCGGTATGCCATTAAAAACATTTGGATGTGCTTGTCCCAATCACGCAGATATTTGTCGACAACTTTTCGCATGTTCCTCGAGCGTACGGTTGAACCACTCAACCATTCCACCCGACTGTGGGTGCAGAGCTGTCGTCCGTGTCTTTTTGATGCCCAGCAGTGAGCACATTTTTTGGAAGATAGCAGACTCGTAATTACTCCCTTGATCCGAATGTAACTCGATCGGTACTCCAAATCGCGTGACCCAATTCTGCACGAAAGCTTCGGCTACAGTTGTAGCCTCCTGGTTCGCTATCGTATACACTTCGGGCCACTTACGGAAATAGTCCATCACCACGAGTACATATTTGTTGCCGGAGTCACTAGTAGGGAAAGAGCCAGCTACATCCACGGCGACGCGCTCAAATGGCGCTCCGGCATTATACTGCTGTAACTTCCCTCTGCTTTTGACTTTTGGGCCCTTGGCTGCCAGTTTTTAATCCAGTTAGCAACTGAATTCCGGCCATTCACACAGTAAAGCCGTTGTTTTATTTTCTCCAGGGTTTTTGCAACGCCGATGTGTCCTCCACTTGGTCCATTATGGAATTCTTCCAACACGGCTGCTATCCTTGATTTTGGTAGGACAATTAAATCGGAGGTGTATCTACCACCATTGCTTTCCCATTGGCGATGTAAGACTCCGTCTATTAATTTCAGGCTGTCCCATTGCGCCCAATACGCCTCGGCCACTGGACTTTCCGATGACATTCCTTCCTTTACTGGTCTTTCATCCAATTCTTTTGCTTTCAGGATCTTGACCAAATCGGCATCGTCCAGTTGGCTTTTTCTCATAGCACTGGAGTCCCGTCCTGCATCAGGTCCGAGACTCAATAAGCGGATGTTGACTATCCCTTCACGTCGTTCAGCCTTTGAGCAATGTTTACGCTCCACTGCACATGGGCGTCGAGAGAGTGCAGCGGCGTTTTCATGCTGTCCTCCTATTCCTGTATCTGTCCGCAGTTTACAACCATTCAACGGTTCGACATCATCTCCTACCGATCTAATGATGGAATGGGTTGCGCCTGTATCAGCGATCGTCCATTCACAGCTCCACTCACGTTTAGATTATTGTTGCTCCGACTTATTTGTGAAACGGGGATTGTGGGGCAGTCCGTTACGTGAACCAGCTTTTGCCCCTTGGAGCTGGTCCTTTTTACGATGGGTTTTCTCCACAGGAACCACGAGCGTTTTCTGGTCCTCGCTTTCCTCCATTCTCTTTTCCCCTGCGTGGTGCATCACAATCCCGTGAAAAGTGCCCAGCTTTTAGGCACTTATAATATTTCCCGTCGGAGCCCTTGCGTCCGGTTGACATCATATGAGTCATAGATCCCTCACACTTTTCTCCAGGGATTCGTTCGGTTCCACTTCCACGCGATAGACTCTATGCACTGGTTTGCTTAACAGACTTGCTGTTTCCTGTGTCAATGCAAACGACACTGTTTCTGCGAATGTCCTTTTCGGCGTAGAGTACGTTGCTCGTGTCGTATTTGCATCCTTCAAACCATTGACGAACGCCTGGGTTTTTAGTATTTCGATTACCGCCGCGAGTGCATCTGCGTTTGTGAAGTGCGCGAGCCGTTCTATCTCCATTGCATATTCTTGTAACGGCTTGTTTGCTTTTTGGTGGCGATTCATCAACTCTATCAGGAACATCTGCTTCCTATGATCGCTGCCGTAACGCCGTTCGATTGCAGCCATTATTGCGTCATAATTGCTACGATCACTTGCAGGAACAGTTTGCAGCAAATCGGTGGCGGGGCCTTTCAGCGATACCACCAACACTGCCACTGTGACCGCCCTTGTCCAATAATTAGTTTGTGCTGTCGTCTCGAACTGTAGTTTAAGAACACTAAACGGCACAGTTCCATCAAAGGTTGGGGCCTTAAGTTTCATCGCATTGACAGTCGTAACTGGTACGCTTGCCTGTCTTTCACACACATGAATATCCAACTCCCTAAGTTTCGATTCCAAGTGATGTAGTTCGCCTTCCATTTGGTCCTGCCTCGCCCGCAACTTAGCGGCATTTCCTTCGATGTGCGCTAGTTGGTCCTTAACTTGTGAAGTGTGTTCTGCCAACTGGTTCTTCGTGCACGGGGACTGTTCCGCCGTTTGATTTTCCATACGTGAAGACTGCTCCGCCAATTGTTGTGCCATTGCTTGTAAAAGCACGTTCATGTCGAATGCTAGTGTTGGTTGCGGTTCCATCAACTGCTCGTTGACCTCGGATGAAGGTCCTGTAGCACCTTGGTAAAACTCATAGGTTTCAACTTCGATGCCCTCATCCTCCAGAGACTTCCGCAATTGTGCTTGCAATTCCGCACTCGTCGAGATTCCCATTCATCCCTCAATTGAGGTATTCTTAGGTCCGCAAACTTTACCATTGTCCACGATCACTCCGCGATCTCAATTCTGACACCAATTGTTACGTTTTTACTTCGCACACGACCGTTAAACTATGTCCAGTTTAAAACTATCCGTTCTTTTACGCGAGTTCGACCACTGGATCGCAAGAGTGCTTCAATGTTCAGGGACAACCTCTTTTGGGCCGGTAGATTCCTCAATTCCTCCAAAAGGAGAGCCAGAGTCCTTTTTCTTAGTCCTTGCACGTCTCTCTGCTGGTTCCGTCTGCTTCTCACGTTTTTGCCAGTTTCGCGTATTCTCTAGTATTCCTCTAGATGGCTCCAGAATCGGTGGGTTGATGTCGTATTAATTGGCTTAAGGCTCGGTGCGACGCCATGAGGCCACGCTAACGGTTGACAAGTATGTCGGTTTTTGAATTTGTGACAATATTATAATAACTACATGTAAGCAATTGTTACGCAATTAATTTTAAGTCATTGTATTACTTAAATGTACCAATTCAAATTACGGTTAATAAATACAGTTTTGAAAAAAAAACAAAAAATGGTTAGGTCTGGGCCCTAGGCGCTCGGACATTATATTCGTGACAACGTATCCTAAATGTGTAACATTGAATATACAAGTTATTAAATCAAAATTAAAGTGTTTTTTTCCGAATGCCTCCAAGCGTAGGCATTAATTTTGGTTTGGTTAAAGAAATTTTACGAGTATTGCAAACTACTGTGTATTCGTCAGGACACAGTTGTCGATTTTCTTTTGTGTGCCAGTCCGAAATTACGTTCATCTGTTGCACTGTGATCGGTTTTAAATCGCGTTCAAACCAAAGACTATCGCAAACAGAGCAAGCATACCCAAAGTCATTGTCAAGAAACATTAATTTAAATCTTGATATCGATTTGTTCCAATCATGTCCCATACCTCTTGCGCCGATATAACTGGTTGTGTTGTAAAATACACGGGTTCTGCTGCTGAAGGCTGTTGAAGGTTTACAACCTGTAGTTCTTGAACGTTGTTTGAACTTGCCGCTGCGAACCACTATGAACAGACAATTTTCTCTTAGCTATATCCGATTTATTTAATGCTGTAAGGCGCTGCCTGTATTCGCGTTGTCTCTGTGTATTTTTTGTCTTTACACTTTCAACCTGTGCAGCTGTTCTCGACAGTGCAATGCGCTGTCTGTATTCCCGTTGTCTCTCTGCATTTGATTTAGGAGCAATTAAGAGAGTCCCGCTCTCGCTCACCACGGCTCGTGCGTTATCGGTTATCGTTATCGTAACGCTACAAACTTTTTCCCGAATGCCCCCCAAGGTATACCGATTTATAAGACGTTGTCACGTCAAAAAGAAAATTCATTCATTCAATAAGATAGGTTTGAGCAACGCAGTGAGACGACGACAATAACAATGGATCCCGAAACAGAATTATATCAGCTAGAGGAGTCCATTTTTAGCAAAATCGTTAAAATTGCAAATTTGACGATCGGCTCACCATATAATATTCAAGGACTAAAAATTCGCAATACCATATATGGAAATGCTATTCTGCGCGATCTGGGCGACTTGTTAATAACTGTTTTTTTCTTGCATCTCAATATGCGAAAATGTCAAAGACAACAATACAAGCGATCAATGATAAAGGATTTGTATTGACATACCATGGACCATTAAATAAAACTTTTCATCTAAAAATTTCTAAGAAAACAATTTATGTGGACAATCAATAAATACAAAAAAATTTTAAATAATTTGAAAAAATGTTTTATTCAGATTCTATTAGTCCGTTTACAAAAACAACATGTCTTATTAACATTAAATTTTCTAGCGCACAGATTCCGTGTTGTTGTTGATGATGATGATGATGGTAACATCTTGAATATTGTGGATTGTCTCGCGGAAGATATCTAAAGCTGCTGCACCCATAATCTTCGATATTGTACACTTGTTGGTTTGTAGCTTTGCCAATGATGTGAGCGATCCATTTCGTTTTTATCAATTCCTTTTGTGAAAATTCTGTCATCAGATTTTATGTTCTGCTTCAGAAAATTTTGCACACTCTTATAGGTTATATTGTCGAGATTCCAAGAAAGATTATGATGATTTTTGCTTAGCCAATTCACCTGTCGCTGATCTTTAGGTGATAATTTATTAAAGTCATAAGGCGATTTAACGAGAAAATTATGATATTGATGGAAACTAAAAGAGACGGCTATTTCTTTTAAAATTAATTTGTTATTTTTCACTTTAAATACTTGCACGTCTGTAGTTATAAAATGTTGCTCGATAATTCTTTTTTTCCTTAGCGGGAGGGAGAGTGAGGCGTGTAACTCGTTCTTAATTTAATCATCGACTAATCAACTCTTCTAATCTTACCCGTCAGTGGAGTAAATTCTACGAGCCGATCATGTATGAGAACACAATATGCTGTTGTGTTTGGTGGTAAATTTGCATTAGTAGTAAGCTCCACTTTGATATCAATAGGTTCCATTTTAATAGTTTCGTTTTGATGCGTTACGTCGACCACAATAATTTTGGATTGGCATGCATAGGAGTTTGTTATTTTGAGCAGCTGCTCGTTGGTCGATAACGATTCGGAAATCGTTTTGATTATTTGGATGTTTGTTATTTCGAGTAGCTGCTATAGTTGCTCGATATTGGTTATGGAAACTTTTGGATTATTTGTATGTTATATCGAGCAGCTGCTATGGTTGCTAGATATTGGTTATGGAATTGTTTAGAATTTGTATGTTATATCGAGCAGCTGCTTTGGTTGCTCGATATTGGTTATGACATTATTTAGGATTCATGAGATTTACATGAATAAAATTAGGATGATGGGATATGTATGTAGGGGGGAGAATATTAATGGTAGGGCTTTCTGGAGCACTACAATATAAAGAATCAGTGCTCTTCAATTAATCAGTCCTTTGAAACAATAAAAATACTTCATTCAATGTCGAAGAAAGAAGAATCACGTGCGTAACTAGTTGTGTTCGGTGAAAATATTGAATATCACGTCCCCTCGTTGAAACATTTAAATAAAAACAGATAATACTTGCATTCAGTGTATAACTCTTTCGTAAATAATTGTATACATCTCGTTTCGTTAAAAAAACATATTGACTGTTGCGGTAATAAAATATTCGTCTTTGGATCATCATCATTCCAAGGAACTAACAATACTACTTAAAACCACACAATTCGATAGTGTCGACAACAGAGGTTGTGGTTCGTGTATGTAATAGCTCTGTTGAAATTTGGAATGCATCTCATAAAGAAGAGCATAACGATGTCGACTAAAGTTGATTTTTAGATCATCATATGGATATGTGTCAGCGTTAAGGTGTAAATCACAATGTTGCAACCCGGTTGTTGGATTTTGAAAAACAATTACTATAAATCGAGGTCTTTCGGTTTGTGGAGAAAGTTTCACCATCCACAAGTTATGCATTCCTTCCGATAGCACAGGATTAAAATGACAATCCCAACTTCGAAGGGCCATTTTTAAATTCTGTCAAGTGTTTATTGTTTTGAGTACTCCCAATTTTGAAAAATCAGCCAACTGTACGTAAGGAACTTTCCATGTGATATTCAAGATGTTTAGCTGGACTTTTTCCTTTGCTTCTGTAGTGCTCTAAAAAGCCCTACCACCTTTTTCCCCATTCCTACATCCTAATCCCAGCAGTAATACTCTAATGCGCTCCACAAGACAATCCGACGGATCGCACCCGTTTGTGGTTCATCTCCCGACGGCGCGAACATCCCTGCATCAGAACGCGTTCACTTAAAGAGCTACAGGAACTCCCTTCCACCGCGAGTGTTCCCGGAGCGTTACAACCTGCAATTGTTCAAAAAGAACTGCAACTGTTATTTGATGGCATCTCGGGGCGCCCAATCAGCGCTATAGGTTCGCCTCTGCCGAGAGAAGTCGAATAAAAAAAAAATACGTAAATATATATATATATATATATATATATATATATATATATATATATATATATATATATATATATATAAAGGGTGGTTAAATTTTAAGGGCCGATGTTGATTTTGAATAAAACACAAATTATTTAGGAAATTATTGTCATTTCTTTTTATTATGATAATATTAGAATGGTTCAATTATGCATGGAACAAAATCTCGGCCAAGTGGCCGCCACGACCTCGGCGGCACGCCTTCATCTGATGGTCCAAATTTTCGATGACGCTGAGGCATGATTGAGGTTCTATGCCGTTAATGTATTTATATATATATATATATATATATATATATATATATATATATATATATGTAGCAATGGAATGATTAATAATTAATATAAGATAAATTACCGTTTTTGAAGGCAGATATTCACAGATGAAACGCACCACAAATTAAGTTTTTAAAAAAACGACTCACCTGAACTTTACCGTGTTTTCCTTCTGGCTGCACTGACCTTGACCACTCTCTCCTTGGTGGAGCTGGTTATCACCACTAACGACTTCTAGTGTGGGCTTCAGGATGAGTGTTGACTCCTTCGACTTATGTTTTCCTTAAAGCTTTTGAATTCTTTCACGGACAACAACTATTTACGAACACTCCAAATAATATATTTGTTTTATTCCAGAATGGAATTATGTTTATTTAAATGTTTTTCGAATGAACGCAAGATGGTATTGAATTTTTCCACCGAACACAATAATTCACGAAAACGCGATCCACTAAGTTCTTTCTTGGAATTGAATAAACTATGTTCTTGGAAATAACTACACCACGGGGTTAATTGTTCAAAAAGTCTTAAACAGTTTTTCGAGACCGATTAAACTAAAAGGATGTTGATTCTTTAAATAAAAACCGATCCGGCTCGTAGGACCATGTGTAGTGTGCTTATACCGGTTCTGGGTCATTCAATCATCACCTCATCAGTTCACACCTTGAAATCGCCCCCTTGTGAGCGCTTTTCGCGTCGTCTGGAAAGCTCCCCGAGTGCGCTGTTGGGGGTTGGTGCCTCGGATACCGGAGGTGGGTGGCCGAACTTATCGCGGGTTTTTCTGGAAGTGCTTCTAAGTTCTGGTCCGGCAGTGTGTATCTAAATAACGCTGGGTGTCAGGCTTGGTGTCGGAAGATATCAATTTGATAATCCAGTTTCATCTATCACCTTACACAAGTGCGGTAAGATCTTAAAATGGATTCTGGGCAAGGAAGGGATACATAAAGAGGCGTCCGACTCACAAAGCTAAGAACGTTGCGGTAATAGTCACCTTGACCCCAGGTAACCCTTTTATCATACTTAAATTTCTGTGGCGGAAGACGTTACAACACCTGTAGTGGTTGCTTTGGCTTATCTATCGCCGGGTCCGACTTGCAACCTTTTCTGAGGCGGTATTGGTTTTCTCTGTCAGGCCATTTCAATGGACCGGGAATTTCACGTCGATCTGTGTAACATTCGCGCCCTAAAATGCAGTTTCTCCTCTGTGTCTGCCCACGTCGGTAACCAGAAACCAGCAATCCTTGCACTTAGCGGGACTTGGGTAATAACTAATACAGATATTTCCGATTTTACTATACTCGGTTACACAATATGGGCTCTGCTCCAATCCAGAATTTAATTTTTCGTGACTAAAACTTCACGTTGGTAGGCATATCATACATTACTGCTTTCTTTACAGAAGCCCAAATTTGGATAGAAACGCAGCCTTTAACGAATTTGATGCTCTATCTGATTCCATCGATAATGTGTATAGCTCTCATTGCTGAGTCAAACAATTTAACACAACTCGTCAGTGAGCCAACACTGATCTGGTACCAGATATAAATGGTCGGTCCGCCAACACACTGGACCTGTTTCTCACCTCCCTCCCAAACAATTACCCAATTGAATTGTTTCTTCGCCCTTGGGCACTTCACAATTGTCTACACAAATTCTTTTTCTATTGTTTCCTGCCGTAGCATATGGGAAATATCTTCGAATAGGTTCATGTTCCTTTTTTCCCATTAAAACGGAAGACAAAAGACGAAACAAGACGAAGGTGCACTCGAACAATCTACTCGGTCACGGGGCAGCAGCGGAAAACGTGGATAAACGGAAATTTGTAATTGAAGTAAATGTCTATCTTTTTTTTTAAAGAAAATCATAGGGGTTTTTATTCAACGATGGTTGCCTTTTCTGGTTTGGAAACACGACGGCAACTCACGGCCACATCTCTGTGTGTCTATTATCAACATTATTAACTCACGGCTGTGTTACAAGTGTTGAACTCCACGCCGTGCCTCCTCTTTCATTGGGGGAAGAGCGTACTGTTTAGGCTGAGCCAACATCTTTGATTAAAAGAAAAACTACAATTTCAGTTTTAAATTTCGAAATTTTATTCCTGTGTCTTTAAAAGGAGTTTGTGGTCAAATGCCCACGAAGAGGTGAAAAAGTGCAAGCGGGAAGTAACGCCACTGTTGACATGAGTCATCATGTTAGATAACACAATGTACCCTCTTCAGATAACATAACTCATGTGACTCACCCATGTTATCACCAAGACCGAGTTAACATCACAATTCACAATGTATATTAATAAGATTATATGCATAAGCAAAAGGACAGATATAAATAGAAATGTAAGAACCGAGAGCGGTAGTAGCTTTCCTATACAACTATTGTTAAAATGTAAATAAAACGGCCATAGGCTAATTGCTTTTTTTTCATTTTAACAAACCATACTACATTAATTCGGACGAAAACGTGGTCGTTTTCCTTTTTATACCTGAACCCTGAAACACATGAAAGTTTGTTTGGTCAATCATATTCGAGGAGCTGCCACGGTTGCTCGATATTGATTTTGCTGATCGTACTCAATCAGGGCCTGTAGCGGTTCCGCCAAACCCCACAGTCCACTTACTTGAAAACAAAACCCACAATTACTACCCAACTTCCTTAAGTTCGCTAATGCAACAGTATTAGTACCTGTAAACGCTTCACGCATCATATAGGACACTATCTATAATCCTAAAATCCCTACAAAGAAAACTTACCTTTTCATGCATCCCTTCGCATACAATTTTCCGTAAGATTTCTTTCTTTGCTTATCTGGTATCCTAAACCAATTCGGTACCAGACAAATTCCTGAAAAGAAAAACCCCCGTTCACATATCATGTAACCATTCCAGCCAAAGATAATTATGAAGGCGTCGCCTATTCCTACCTTCATTCATGTATACGATAAATTTATTTATGTATACATTGGCTGGCGACGTTTTTCTCACAGCAATAAAATTCTCTGACTCGCGCAATGTGCAAGCCAAAGAAAATACGCATTCTGCGTCCCTTGGCATCAATTGAAATCCAACCATAAACAATGCAAATAGGTATTCAATACGTACTCTTACTAGCGATGCCATAAACACCATTGCCCAGTAATCTAGCTAAGACTAATTAGCACATTTCTACATCGCATCGTGGTCTCTTTGTTTAGCTGCTACGCACATGCATCCGACGATTTCGGTTTTATTTGCTTTACCGAAATCGTATCCTAGGAATGCACTTTATGTCTTTTTTTGTTCTAGGCACACATACCACCATGACCACGATGAGCGAGTGAGCTCTGAACGAGCAAGATCTCCTTGAGTCGTAATTCAACCAGCAAGGCGGTCGGGTCGCCCGCCATCCACCGTACCGGCGTCGGTACGGTGTGCTATCTAAGAGTCTTATTCCATCCGTCGACCACGCTGGTCGCAGCACTCCCGCTCTCCACCGGCAGCGGAGACGTATAAACAATTCCATACGCGTACACATCCGGTAGTCGCGGATTTTATTAGTTATATTTTCCGGAACAGAATCGGTTTCGCAAAGAGTCGTGACATTTTCCTGTGCTGTTCGTGTGTGTCTGTAGTTAATGAATTTGTTATTATTGTTAATCTTAAAAATGGGGTCTCCCGAAAATAAAATTCTATGGAACACCAATTAAACCTTCTAACTACGTGAAATTTATAACTAGTGCACTAACAATACCAATCAGTATACAATTAAAAGAACCATTTATTCCATTAAACAGCGCGTTTTATTTTCGAATATCTACCGTGGACGACTTTCCTCTTTCGAACAATTTGTGGATGTTGTGTTGTGGAATTCTGTTTGTGTTTATCTCTCACCTTTACCCGTGGTAGCGAACGAACGAGGCGGCGTTCGTTCATTTATTGCTGATGACTTTCGGTTCGGTGTTTTGCGCGACGAATAATTGATGGCGGAGGAGGAAGTAGAACGGAGTACCCATGCAGGTACATTACTTCCTCTCCACAGGCCCTTTGGCTTGGGATACAGGAATTGGTTATTTTCAGCAGCTGATAGTTGCTCGATTTGATTTCAGAATTGTTACTTTGAAGAGATGCCAGTGCACCTAAATTAGATTCTAGAATCGCTATTGTGGGCAGCCGCTATTGCAGTTGCATATTACATAAGTAATAATGTGAGTGCGGAAAATGAAAGATCCTTCTAGAATTAATAAAATAAGACTATAGATACAGTAAAAATGTGTTTCAATGAAATAAAGTGTGTTTTGAATCGAAAAAAGTGTCGTAAGTGAAGGTGTTCGTTTTAACCACATACGTCTGTAGTACTCGACGAAGCCCTACCAATTTCCTCCCGCATTTCCTTTTCCACCATATCTTCCATCCATATCCTCAAATTGAATCCAATGTCAAACAACTTCAACCAAACGTTCAATTGTTGCACATTGATTCAATTCTATCAAACAAAATTCCCAAAACCTTAAATAAAACGAAATGCGTGAACCAGATGCTCACCCATAGAGGCACCATCAAAAAGGATTCTTCAGATCCGTAAAATGCATGTCTGCAATATTATGATTCTGGATGAATTTCCTTTACACACATTTCCCAACTAATGCATCATAAGATGAATCACGTGTTCATTTTATTCCACGTCTATATTTTGGGTCATTAAATACCCATTTAAAGATCCTCTCTCAAGAATTTTGTCAAATCAAAATTCTTATCCTATTGTTACCTGCTGGAGCGCAGGTAAAAACCCATGTCCATGTTTACTTTTTAATCATCTCAATCTAACAAAATACCCCAAAAGGTATCGGCGATAAGGGGCAATGTGTTCGGACTTCGCGGGGTGGGGAAAATGAGATAGGCAGTTGAAGTTGAACAGTTGAGAGAGTCAGTCGTGTAGGTGTGAAGTCCAGTATAAATAACATGTGGGGGTTCTTTTAAGCTTACCCGAAGAACCCTCCATAATTGCAACCCAACTCCCATTATTTTTCGCTAATGCAATTGCATTAGCACCTGAAAACGTTTCCTTCATCAAGGGCATCTATGCATCACCTAAAATTGCCCTGTAAAGAATTCTCATCATCCATGCGTCCAATGCATCTTCAAAATTCTCCGAAAGAATTCTTTACAACACCAAAGGCATCTCATCATTTGCCTGAAAGAAAAACATTTCGGTTGTCGTACTAGGTAACAGCAATAAACTATGGAAACATGATCCGCCCCCCTGTCGGACTACGTATTCTGTCACACACATGCGCGGCAGATTTTCCAAGTTTATCTGTATCGACGACGGCTTTTATCCAACCGACAAAGCATAGCGCAACTCGCGTCTAGCAGCCTAGAACCGAATTCTCTATAGTGTAAATATTCGCACTACAATTCGACCCTTCAGTTACCATAGATGCCATACACAACCGTCATTGTGTGATCACCTAAATTGGATCTTAAGCACTCGCAACTGATTACTCAGCTGCAATATCCAGAGCATTTTGTCCATCGACAAATTATCACTAGCTGAACGGCGTTGTAGCCGAGCAAAATTAATAGTAGTGGATTCAAAAAAGAGACATAAAAACAATGTAATTAGTTTAAATTCAAATCTTTCTGTTTATTGAAACGAATTCACCTTTCAAAAACCGTCGGATCCAATTCATTTAACAAGCTGTCAATAATCCCGAACAAAAAGCAGTACCGAACAACTTAACTTTTCCGAATATTAAAAACGAAAAAAACTGCACATTAATTCCGTCATTTTCTGTTTTTTTTTTTTCTCTCAAAACCAGCCGTTGGGCAACAGAAAAATCTCGTCCGCTGCACAGTTGTGCTAATCTCTTTTCAAGACTTCAGCGATTCCAGCAACGGGGTCTGCTATCAGCTAGCTGAATGTCTCCGAAGTCGGCGAGCACTTCGAAAAGCATTCCGCAGCATGAACGAGTCTCTGGCACAATTTATAGTTGCATACTCTCCGACGTTGTAAGGTAATATTTCGCCGAGTCAATAGAATTGCTTGACTCAATTATTTGATGCAAATTGTTTTGCAAATGTTATGCTGTTGCTTCTGCAACACTAGCGTTTACCTGCCAAATACAAATTCAATAGTGTTTTATATATTTTAACGTTGATTTAATTGAAAGTGTACGGTGCCTTTAGCACCTGTAGTTTGACAGAGTGAACTTAAAATTTGTTTATGTGAAATAAAAGTTAACTCAGTGTGTTTTAAAATGCTAATTGTTTCATTTTTTTGCTATTTGCTGGCTATAACGCCCAAATCAGTTGCTTTCCTGGTCAAAAATTAATGACCACGGAACACCATTAGGATTTTTGCTGTCTCGTCGAGGAATCTCGACGCAGAATCATGGTCCTTCGAGCCGGATCGCTCGAAGTGTGCAAGATTACATCCGTGCAAGAAGTCGGCGCCAACATATAGATTTCCAGTCCACGGCAGTGAGCCGGATTTTACATCCGCCAACATCCTCAACCAGAGAACTGCACATACACAAGGGATTACGTCCAATTGGTACTTCACACCAGGATTACTTCACTTACGTCCAATTGAATGGAAATTCAACGAAACAAGGTAGGTGTCAATTGAATTTATAGTTTAATGCATATAAATTAATTATGAGATCCAAGTGATCTTAAATAAAAATGTTGTGTGGTGTGTCCATCGAAGTGTTTAACTTTCATCGATATTGTCTACCGCCGGGTAGTGATTATCGTTGGTTTTTTTTTTTTTAAACTAAAGGAATATTTATTTAAAATAACAAACATTAAATAATTAATAATATTAAAGTAGTGAACCTGGACACAATAACAGCTATTTATATATGGCTCAGAATGAACGGACGGAACTGATACGGGACCCAATAGCTGTTGTTCTTTAGCAGCGAAAGCACACCGAAGAACAACTATCACAGATCTACGAAATTATGTGGTTTGTTCCAACAATTTTACAAATTGTTATGACGAAAAGAGTTGAATTACCAGCTAGACAAGCTGGAGCTATCTACCTCAAGAAATTAACTTCGTCCGGCTGGTTCGACAAGGAGACAAACCTGGCGAAACAATTACCTTCTCAATTCATGCAGTTGTACATGCTCCCGACATAATCGTACGCATATTTGGAAGATACAGAAGTCCCGAAACCGTTGATAATAAATATCGGAGATTTGCGAAATGGTATCTTCTTGCGTTCACGTCAGGTGTTCTCGATTTCACTCAAGGGGTTCGACCAAACTCGTAAGCACGGTGCTTTGTCACAGCCAGTCAACACAATTTCAATGTACCTAAAAAAAATGCGCTGGTTCTGCCTATTCCTGGAAGTTAATTAAACGTCACATGGTTGCAATATTGAAGATGTTATATTTCTAATAACTTCCTTCGCAGAATCTGGCCAAGACATCTGGAAAAGCGACCCACAGGAATGTATTCAGTCAATTTCAACATTTAACATTATTTGCAGATTTTAATTGTCCAGGTCCGGCAGCACAAATATTTCAACATCAGGTGGAACGCAGAAAGGAATTCTACCCAAAACAATGGGAATCTGATGCAAATATTACATCACCAAACGCTGAATGTATTCAAAAGGATTGGAACTCTGGTAGATGTGCTTCTGAAAAACGAAGACACCGCGGTCAAGTGGAATATGGTTACCACATATATATTTCTTGAGTTTCAAGCGGTCTGGACACCAGCGAACCCGTACTGGTTGGGTGGTTCATCAATCTTGTGGAAATAAAACTAACTTCGGTTTTTTATTTGAATAACCGTTTTGTTTGTAATCGGCGGAAAATAAATAAAATAATGAATACTTTTACGAGGGTTGCCTCTTATGTTTCGGGATTTGGCAACCCTAGTGTTGCAATCCGACAATTGACAGCTCTGTCGTAAAGTTGGACATTTTTGAGGTTATACGCACTCAGAACGTTTTGACATACGAGCGCTATTTGTGTTGTTTGAAGTAGCTTAAAAGATTCATCTCCGCCCAAAAATGGAATTAAATCGTCAACATTTTCGTGCTATAATTTTTTACAACTTTCGGCGTGGACTAACTCAGCAACAGTGCATGGATGAACTTAATTCAATTTTTTGCGATGACGCTCCATCAAGGGCCAGTGTTTATTGATGGTATGGTGAATTCAATCGTGGTCGTAGTTCACTCCAAGATGAATTTCGTGAAGGTCGTCCAAAATCAGTTGTTGTTCCGAAAACCATTGATGCTGTGCGCGAACTGATATTGGAAGATCGTCATGTGACCTATCGTGAGATTGAGACAACCTTAGGCGTTAGTGGGACAAGCATTCATTCAATATTGCATAAACATTTGACTGTCAAAAAAATTTGTTCGCGTTGGACCCCACACAATTTGTCAATCGCCCAAAAAAAGGCTCGTGTCAATTGGTCGAAAGAAATGCTCAAAAAATACGGTCGCGGCGCTTCGAAACACGCCTATGACATCGTGACAGGTGATGAATCGTGGATTTGCGCGTACGAGCCCGAAAGTAAACAGCAGTCGGCTGTCTGGGTGATTCAAGATGAGCCAAATCCAACAAAAGGGGAATATTTTGATGTGCTGGAGATACCTCAATCAGAGTGGCAAAAGTGCTTCGACAATTGGTTCAAACGCATGCAAAAGTGTATAGATCTTCATGGGGAATATTTTAAAAAACAATAAAGTGATTTTCGATGATCAATATTTGTTTTTGGTCTCTAATCCCGAAATATAAAAGGCAACCCTCGTATTTGTGCCATTTTACAAACTCTAATATAAACCGATTTACATTTCAACTTTAACACAAGTCAACAACAAAGCTAGTAATTCTGCCAAATACAATTTACAGTCCACAAATTACTATTATTCATCAAATACAATTTACAGTCCACAAAGTACTACTATTAATCAAATACAATTTACAGTCCACAAATTACTATTATTAATCAAATACAAAGTACAGTCCACTGTTTGACATCCGAGGTTGTTTCATCTGGCTTAATTTTACAAAATTCACTGCATGTACATCAAGAAATATTCGATCCATTCCAGGGTTTCGATTGAGGACATCATTCGGCTCCTCATGTAATGAAGTTGTGGGTAATTGACACGACCCATGCTACCACTTAGATATGCCCCGCGTACATCTGAAAGAACCTCAAGAAGAGGACGATGACCCATCGGGTAATAGTCAGGAGGACAAATCCTATGCAATCCAAGTGTGTTGAAATCAGGTTCAAACACAGAGCTAGAAGCTCTCGCAGAAAAGCAAGTGTCACCTGCAACAACATCAGGGAACCAGGAGAGTTTTGAAAACATTCCTTCCTGTAGGAAACTAATCTGACGGGTCAGCACTTCAATCGCAAGCGGTCAGTACAAAGACAAATTTTGTCAACAGAGGCCCATCCGATCCTATACCTGCAAGTATCAATCCACAATCGAATTACAGATGAATAAAGCCAAGAACTCCGAGAATTGCGATCTCACCGCCTCATCCACATCCGTCCCTTCACACCGCTTCTCGAAACCTGGGCGCATCGTTTACGCATCCAGGATTTGTCGCTTCTCGCCACCTGGGCACACTGTCAAGTGTCTAGGGTTTTTCGCTTTTCGCTGCCTGGACGAAATTCTCTGGAGGCACCCTCTTAACACCGCCCATTGCACGTAGCTGCCACGGGGGCACCACTCCAACGGAGTCGGTGTCTAAGATAGGCTTTCGGTTGTAAGATTAGGGGACAAGAAAACGAGGAACAAGGAAAGATGCCGGCACCCTTCGGAAAAGCATGTCATCGGTAAGCTGTCACAGATGTGGAGTTCACCGCTTCTCGTCACCTGGACTCATCGATCAAGCATCCAGGATTGTCGCTACTCGCCACCCAGACACATCGCTGTCACATGGCTGGGGTTCTTCGCCTTTCACCGCCTGCACGAAATGCTCTGGGGGCACCCTCTTAGCACCGCCCATTGCACATCGCTGCCACGGGGGCACCACTCCAACAGAGTCGATGTTTAAGATGTACTTTGGGAGCCAAGATTAGGGAGTATGACAGGAGAAGAACAGGAAAGACGGCGGCACCCCTCGAGGAAGCATATCAACAGAAGAGGAATCGTGAACATATGGTCCAGCCACCAGTCGAAGAAGAAAGGTACCTGGCTTTGCGACTATTTCATCCTGTGGCTCAATTGAACGTAAGCTTCTAATAATGAGCAGATTATAGTTCCTAATAGCTACCTGGATGCGCAACCTCTCTGGCTCAATCAAGTGGCAGTTCTAATTCAACAGGACATGCCGCAAGCTGTTCAACCACAACACCAACAAACCCTGAACAACTATGCTGTTCCAAAAGAGAATCACATGCGGCCACAGCACCCAAAACAACATTCGCAGCAGCAGCATGCACATTGTGATGAAATTCATCATAAAGATGATTGTGCTCCACAGACACTGACTGCACCTTATGACCGTAGTCCAGATTCATCTATTAAGAGTGACGCTCGACGACGTCGACGGTGGAATGACAAACCAGGTGATGGTATCTACCAGTCAAACTCCAGAGTAGCCAATGTTACGTGCGACTTCCGCCAACCCCATCATTTAATTGTTTTTAATATAATTTGGTTTTAATATAATTTGATGGTAAGGTGGTGGGAAAAGCACACGATCCACATGTTGAGTGTGCGAACATACCCCGGTTCGAGTGTGGATCGTGTGCAAGTTCGGAATCTGTTTTCGAAGTGGATGTTGATGGAGAGGGAGAGAAAGGAACAACAAGTTTGTTTTGATTCCGTTGTTGACTGTTGTTTTTAAGATAACCTTTTTGCTTAGAGTTCGGTGACACAGTTGAAAGAGGAAAGAACAAAGAAGTTTTCCCGTTAGGTTGTTCTGTTGTTTTAATTTGAGAAAAAAATGTAAACGAAAATATTAAAAAACTGAAAGGAGAAGGATTTCAATCCAAAAAAATTTATAAGCGGTGTACATCAAGGAATCAGAGAGCGGAGCGTGTACATCAAGGAATCAGAAAAAGAAGCGGAGCATGGCAGTACCCGAGAGCTGGGCAACCGCAATTTCAGCGAATTCTAGTAATTCAAGGAACATATCGACGTTCTGGTCTTCAAGGCCTGCAAGATTATTTCTACGATGGCCATTATCGTGATTATCATTTGGAGAACGATTACTCTGTCAGTGGATCACATACACCGCCAGGCAATGTGGCCTACGACAATCTCAGCTCCCATAAAAAAAATCGCCCAACGCCGAGCATAGGTTTAGCGACGTAGATGGGACACATCCCCAACTGCAACAGCATCAGCCACAGCAATCACCTTGCATTCACCACGCAGATAATCCTTTGCAGTTGGCGGCAACTCTAACACTTCTAATATCGGCCCAGGGTGGCCATATTCAGAAGATGATGAAAAAACAACATTACTCGGCCGACTTTAACGCAATTAAGCGGTCTTTGGGCTGAATCAATAGCTCCATCTAGTGCACCTAGATTTTAACTATTTCCAAATGGCCACATTTCCAACCAAGGACAAACACAACCACTTCAACATATTGACGATCACATTGCTCAATTACCATTCATGGATCCACGATCTAACATAGGACTACGTCCAAAATATTCAGACGATACTTACGGATTTACGATCCAACATTAGACAACGTCCAAGATATTCTGTACTTATGGATTTACGATCCAACATGGGAATACGTCCAACATATTGATACTCTACATATGGATTTACGATCCAAAGAGAGGACTACGTTCAAGAAGGTCATCGATGACACAGAGGGATTCACGATCCGAGGGAGGACTACGTCCAAGAAGTTCATCGATGATACCAGGGATTTACGACCCAACCAGCATTCAACATTTAACGCATAAGTCAAACAACAAACTGAATAACGTAAGTGCTTATTCAAATCGATGCGGCAAATATCGCCTCTCAGGCAACCCCTCAACAACATGTCGGAGACTATCAACAATAAACAACGACGGCCTTATCTTAAACTGCAACTTTAGCAATCAATGGCCAACTGGGCCTTCGGCCACACACACACACACACACACACACACACACTGATAACTGAGTACGAATTATTTGAAAACAATAACTCATTACCTTTTATAACTTAATCAATTAATAGAATCACTATATATTATAACAATATAACTAATATTGCCACCCTACCGGCGTACCGTACCGGTTCATGAGCAACATGAACATTCAAGCCTCGGGTCTCAACCACAAGCACCAACCGCGACTTCCCACGGCGCTGACACGAAAACGTGACACCAACTTAGGGGGACTACTGGGTACATTGTCGGCGACCCGGGAAGATGTTGCAGTTTCGCAACAATTCTAATTATACCATTACGACAAAACATGCTGGCACAGAACGCCACCAATTGCTAAATAGACGAGCAATAATTGTCTATTCATTAACCACTTACATCGTTACTGTTTTGGCACCGTTTTTTTTTTGTTGTTGTACTGTTTTTTCTGACAGTATATATTTTAACGTTGATTTAATTGAAAGTGTATGGTGCCTTCAGCACCTGCGGTTTGACACAGTGAACTTAAAAATCGTTTATGTGAAATAAAAGTTAATTTCGTGTGTTTTAAAATGTTAATCGTTACATTTTTTTTTGCTATTTGTTGGCTATAACGCCAAAATCATTCGCTTTCCTGCTAAAAAATTAACGACCACGGAACAACATTAGTTGCTGGGCAACGCCAAAAGGATTTTTGCTGTCTCGTCGAGGAATCTCGACGCAGAATCAAATAGCATAACCAAATGCAAGTGTTACGCCCAAAACCACCCACCTATAATTATATGCCTCTTTTATATACCTCTTTGGAGTCACCCTCCACCAATGAATTGCGGTACACGCAAAACCATCCATTAAAAGGATGAAGCACTCCCCAAGCCTTAGCATGCCCCATACACTAAATGGGCCAATACCAAAATTGATATCAATCAAATTGAACTAAACGTTCCATTTGCCTATAGCAAATTCAATAACTCAATATCAAAGAAATTGAACTACACGTACAATTTATCTATATTGAATTCCATAAAAACCCAAAACGTGATAAATGAACCAGATGTTCAACACGGAACTTCTCCTGGACCCAAATCTGCGGACCGCATGGCCAACTCATAAGTAAAGTTGCCAAAAAACCATAAAATTCACGGCGACACCGTCCGTCTAAAATCCTATTCAAGGAAACATTTCCTATACGGAACAAAGGACGGCGATCGTAAAAACAATCGCTGAACAACAGACCCATAAGATACAAAAATATCTTTGGCTCCGAATGTTCAGAGAAAAATAAATTGCCAAGTCTGGGCACCAATAAAATAACAATACTTTTAAGGATTCCAGACGGGTGTCGATCCAAGGTAAAACACCTCGGGATCAGACAAATGATGCGCGGGCAATAAAAGAAATTCGAAGACAAGGGATAATGCGTGCCATCATCGCCCAAGAAACCTAAGAGGTCTCCTTGTGTATAGAAGCAAAAGGTGTTCCTGCGATCAAACAATCGAAAAAGGAAGAGAGTTGGTTTTCAGCACTTGACACAGGCGGTCATCTGATATAGTGAGTGGTGGTTAGTTATTCGTCTGGTGTGTTATGGAAAGCGTCCAAGGAGCAAGCTCTCAAGCATGTATATTAAAAAGTCGACGTGGACTCTCAATTCAGTTTCGCAATCACTCTTGATTATTCTAAAGTTGTGTTTAAAAAAGCCAATCAAAACGGAACTCAAGGATTATTAATGTTTAGTTTAAGATAAAGATAATCAAAACGTGTATTCAATAGACAAAAATTCTTATTAATCTTTAATTTGAAAATGACAATCCAAAAGTGTACTCAACGGAACTCAAGGATTATTAATGTTTTAGTTTAAGATAAAGGTGATCAAAAAGTGTATTCAATAGAACTAAAAAATTATTGAAGTAATAAACTTTAAACACAATTAAAAAAGAAAGAAACATAAGGTGATTTTAACTACCCTTGGATAAAGCGCAACCATTTGGAGGAAACACCCCTGGAGACAATCGACGGCCAACAACTACAGCTGGTAAGAAAAACCAAATATATGTTATTACTACAACCACTGCCGTCAGCCCACGACGGAAAATATAAATAATATAACAAAATGGCGCAGCCGGTAGAATTTAGGTAAAGCCCTAGAACGGACGGTTCTAATAAGAGCTAATAAACCCTAAATCCTGCGAACCTCAAAAATGTATATTCCATATAATATAAAATAAATTAAAAAAAATATAAATAATTATAACCAATCACGATTGTACTGGGCAAGATACCTTTCCCCTTTAATCCGGAGCTGAGCCTGGCTTCGGAAGTACGATACGTTAAAAAAAAAACAACTAATAAAACAACCACAAGAAGCAGGAGTATACCACAGGCGTTGGTAAACACCCAAGGAATAAAAGAAGACGGCATCCCAGAGTAAGCCAGCATCAACCCCGGAGTGGCAGCGAAAAAATTTTGTTTTTGAGAAAAAACAGCAAGATATTGAGTGATTATTATATTTCTATGATTTTTCATATTTTTTATCTGTTTTTATTGTTGAATTTTGTAATCGTCTTATATTTCATTGCAATTTTCTTGTTTTTTCAATATTCATTTTTGTTCTTCATAGTTAACCACCTTTTTCTTTAAATTAAAAACAAATTATAACAAATATAGGACAAATATATTTGGATATAATTTATTTAACAGCATATGTGTTCGTATGTCATAATTACATAATTTTTTCTGTTGACACGTTTTACTCTCCGGTGTCTTTTCGGTTTAATTCATTATTGAAATACCAAGATTTCAGGAAATTCGTTTTGTTCCTTTATTCTTGTTGCTTTCACAATTACAGTTTAATTTTATTGGCTTTTAACCTTGTTGTGTGGTGACATATTCTTTTGATTTCCACTTGATTTTAGCTTTCATTGCGTACAATTATATTTTGGTATTAATTAAACTGTTTCCTCCTTGTATTCAGATTTAGTTTTTATTGATTCTAGTGTCCGTGCTTGTCCCATTGTTCCGTGTAACTCATCGTTTGTTTTGTGGTTTTAGGTCCCATCCTCGGGCTATTCCTTACGCTTCCTCTTTAATTAGTCAGTGGACACATTTCACGTAACTGACCCATTTGGTTGCATTCCTTTCGCGTTCACATTCGTTTGACGTTGACCACTCAATTCCACCCCGTGCTCCCCTCCATGAAAACGAGGAAGCAAGTGAGAGAGAGTAAAGTAGTCTCACCCACGGCAAATACCTCGAGCCCACCAAAACCTAGCAATCCCCCCGATTCATCACCAAATTCCCCAAGGCGACGTCGAAGCCAAACCGAACGGTTAGAAGAGTTAATTAGAAGAAAATTGCACTTTAGCGATCCGGACTTAACTCTTATCCCAAACACTACCGAACAAGAATTTTCGGCCCAAATACCGGACAACCGGGAAAACGAAAACGAACTCTCTCCTAAGTCAGAAATACCCACAAACACAATGTCGGGAGTTCACAAAATGTTCGACTTCGTCTCACAGGCGGTTCCTGTGTTCTCTGGAAAAAAAAGGGTCCAAATGCAGAGATCGAACTTCAAACGTTCATAAATGGTTGCAAAAAGGACTGTTTAGAACAGGACCAGGAATCCACGTTCCTTAGGTGGTTGCCCATGAGGCTAGACGGTGAAGCACACCGGCTCCTACGTGAGGCAAAACCGAAAACTTTCCTAGAGTTTGAACAGCAACTAAAAACCGCTTTCCAGCTACATGAATCGTATGAAGAGTTGTATTCACAACTTTCAAGAATGCGACAACTCCCTGCGGAAGATGTAACAGAGTTTGTTTCCGGCGTGAAGCAGGCCATTGCGCATTGCAGGGAGACGGCGGGACATTTTTACGGACAGGCAAGCGGTGCCACATTCGCCACCTAGATCGAGAGAATGGCGAAATCCGTGATAATGAGCGGTGTCAGAGAAGACCACTTCCGACACCATGTGCTAGCTTATGGAAATGGGCCTCTCGAGGACATAATAACACGACTGTCCCAGATGGAAAGGGCTCAAACAGATATGTTGCAACATCGGCACTCCCTTTTCTCTCACCTACATTCGCACCAAAAATGACCCCTTCGACCATCCCAGAACATATCACACCGACTCTGAACCCGCTCCCAACCACTCCACAGAGCAGCCAACGACAGCATTCACAGGCAGCGTATTACGATTACCCCCTTCCTGTGAATACAACAGTAGGCATTCTATCTCAATTTCGCAGAAGTCAATTGGACACCACAATGACGTCTGAAAAACAAAATCAGCACTCACAAGTCCCTCCCTTCGTACCTAACCCTCTACAGGAGCACACTCCACATCAATGTTATAGTAGGACATATGACCCTACCAAGACACAGCTCTCGCAGCCTGTGGCTTCGATACACCCGCACCAACCACGAGGTTAGTCTCTACCGTTAGGACCCAACCAACCCTTTACTTCCAAAAATCCAGCAACATCACACCACCGAGTGTATAGCATTCGAAGTTGCTGCGAGTTTTGTGGCCACAGGGGTCACACGCTGGATAAGTGCGGATACAGGGCAAGGTGGGAAAAACCACGAATTTCCCCAACACACACGCAAGTGGCCATGGCTAGACGTCAACGCCAGAACCCACAGGCCTATGCGGTAAACCACGAGTGCCACGAAGTTTCCAGGAAAAAATCCCGACGATCACCCCGTCGCCGGAATAAAGGAAACAACGGCAACAGCTCTGGTAGTTCCGAGTCGCGGCAAACCCAGAAGCACGACAGACGCCCGAAACCCCGACCACAACACCGTCGGCCCACGACGGACGAAAGCCGCTCCAGCTCTACCAGCTCGGAGCCCACTAGGTCTCAAAAGCAGACCAAAAGCGCCCCTGCAGGCTCGGAGAGCCCCAAACCCCGACCACGGCACCGCCAATCCAAGGTAGGCCGAAACCAATCCCGCTCTGCTAGCTCCAACTCTACAGAGGCTCCAAGGCAGAGAGGGCCCCCCAAGAAAAGTGGAAAAAGGTGCAGACTTTGCGGTCGACGCAACCACACGGTGGCGCAATGTACGCAAAAAGTAGAATGGGAGAAAACGGAATACTCCCAGAGGTCGGGTCGGGAAACCCCAACCCGACCGAACTAAACTCACAAATCAGCAAAAGCCGCCCTCAGCTCTCGCCGACGCAAGTCCCAATTATCCAACTCCCTTTGGACATTGGCCGTAGAAACACTACGCGCCTAATCGTGGACACCGGCGCCGAAATCAGCCTTTTAAAGCTGAAGGCACTCCACCCGAATTACACGGTGGACGCCCAAAGAGCAACGACACTCCAGACGCTTTTTGGTAAAGGAAAGTCCAGAGGATGCTGCTACGGGAGTTTCACTTTGCACCGGGATATTCCTTGTAGTTTCCAAATAATGGACTCATTGCCAGGGGTATCAGAAGACGGGCTGTTAGGTAACGACTTCCTGTCGAAAAATTGCAAAATCAATGGACCGGGTGGTCGTTCAGAGTTTCCCCAAACAACCATAAACCCCGAAAGTTTTTCCGTGGACTTCGCAAATAACAAGACAGAAAGGGTTTTGCATGGTGCAGCCGAACGGGAAACACTACCATGGGGACCTGGGAAGGTCCAGACCGCGGTCGAAATTCACCCGAAGACCCTACCCACACAGGGAAGGGCTGCAAAGAAATGCCGCTCCACGTTACATCAACAGAACCGTACTCCGAAGGCCGAAAAGCGCAATGAAGGAACAGCGTTGGTAGAACCCCCATCAACCAACCCCCCTGAGGTCGAAATCATCCTGAGCAAACCAATAGTAGTACCAGGGCGCTCACGAACAATAATTGGGCTACCCATAAAAATTCGGGAGGAGGTTATTCTGCTACCTAAAGAAGTACCCGAAGGGATACTACTCTCTAATTGTATTTTAAAAAGGGCAAAAGGTGCCAAATTAACGGCACTTAATATTCTGAATCGCCCCCAGACAATAGATCGAATTAAGGTTGAGTTGCACTCAACCAGGGATTATTCAATGATCCCTTTGGAAAAGCGAATTAACACGTCGACGGGAGTTCACGCTGATCACGAATCGAGTAAGCCCGTGCCCAAAGCCAAACGCACGGAGGAACAACACCTCCAGTATATTAGACACCTATTCTCGAACGGCCAGTCGCCTGTAGAATCAACACAAGATTCAAGGTTGGCGCAACTATACGAGGAACTCCACTTAGGAGAAAACCTATGTCCTCAAGAGCGCCAATCAATAATGGAATTATGTGAGGAGTACAATGACATTTTCCACCTTGAAGGCGACTACCTGACCCATACTAGTGGGATATCACATGAAATACCTTTGGTACAGGACCAAGCGCCCATCACCCAAAGGATGTACCGTCTGCCCGAGTGCAAAAAACAAGTGATTAATGAGCAAATTCGGGAAATGCTAGAGAACGATATCATACAACCTAGCAAAAGTCCACGGAACTCACCCCTATTGGTAGTTCCAAAGAAAGCGGGCCCCGATGGAGATGCCCGATGGAGAGTTGTGGTTGACTTCAGAAAACTGAATGAAAAAACCATCAGTGATGCATACCCCCTCCCTCGTATTGAGGATATACTAGACCAATTAGGTCACTCACGCTACTTCTCCACACTTGATTTAGCCAGTGGCTACCACCAAGTCTTGGTAGATCCGAAGGATCGAGATAAGACTGCATTTAGCACAAACTACGGACATTACGAGTTCAAACGTATGCCATTCGGTCTAAAGGGAGCACCGGCTACGTTCCAGCGACTCATGAACTATGTCCTAACTGGGTTGCAAGGTATCGAATGCTTTGTTTATTTGGATGACATTGTCATATATGGTAAAAATCTGGAAAACCATAACGACAAACTCCGCAGGGTATTCGAACAATTGAGATATCACAACCTCAAATTGCAACCAGAGAAATGCAGGTTCCTACAGAAAGAAGTAGTCTACCTGGTACATGTCTGTTCCGAAAAAGGGGCAATGCCAAATCCCGACACAACCGCCAGTGACCGAGATTTCCCAATTCCTAAGACAGTAAGAAACGTCCAGCCATTTCTAGGCCTGGCGAACTATTATCGGAAATTTGTTCGAAACTTTTCAAAGACAGTACGCCTCTTAACAAACTTGTTAAGAAAGGACGTAAAATTCACGTGGTCAGACAAATGCCAGCAGGCATTTGAGAAAATAAAGGAAATATTGGTCTCACCGCCGCTATTAATCTATCCAGATTTTACCAGACCCTTTAATCTGACCACGGATGCGAGCAATGAAGCGCTAGGAGCCGTGCTATCACAGGGTGAAATAGGCAAAGATCAGCCCATAGCTTATGCCAGTCGAACCTTGAATAAAGCGGAAAGAAATTACTCCACCATCGAGAAGGAGTTGTTGGCCATTGTGTGGGCGACTAAGAATTTCCGTTGTTATTTGCAAGGGCGCAAGTTCACCGTATACACGGACCACAAGCCATTTAAGGGAGTATTTAACGTGAAAGATCCCACTTCGCGTTTAACTAGATTCCATCGCAAATTATTGGAATTTGATTACCAGATCGAGTATAAACCTGGTAAGTAGAACACCAATGCGGATGCCTTAAGCCGCATCCCGCAAAATTGTGATGAACCTCCCACACTACAAAGGTGCAATGTAGTAACACGCACCCAAGTTAAGAAACTAAGGGCGAGCGAAGAAACCCAGGGTAGTCAAATGGACGACGAGTCATCTCTTCACGAGGATCCTATTCCTCCATGCACAAAAGAAGGGATGGAGATAACAAACCCTGACGAAATCCAGCATCTACTACGGGATTACCATGACCACCCTTTAAGTAGGCACCAAGGGGTGAGCAAAACATATAAGAAAATATGTAGGAACTATTGGTGGAAGAACATGATGCGCGATATAAAACAATACATTAAAATATGTAAACTACGTCAAACCATGAAATCTTCACCGAGCCTACGTATGCTCATGGTAATTACCGATATTGCTAAGCGGCCCTTCGAAAAGGTATATCTGGATATAGTAGACCCGCTTGAGAGAACCCCAACAGGCAATCAATATATACTCACGTTTCAAGACAATTTGTCTAAGTATATAGACTGTTATGCTTTACCTGATGCGGAGGCAGAAACGGTGGCCACGATCTTCTTTGACCAAATAGTTACTCGGTATGGTGCTCCGAAGCAACTGGTCACCGATCAGGGAAGCAACTTTCTATGCAGCTTGTTTAAAAGTGTGTGCAAGCTGCTCCGTATCAAGAAACTCCAAACCTCAGCGTACCATCCACAATCGAATGGAGCTCTGGAACGAGCCCATCGCCCACTCGTAGAATACCTCCGCAGTATTGTGGATAGGAATTCTCAGTCATGGGATCAATACCTGAGGACGGCAACATTCGTGTACAATACTAATGTACATGAAGGTACCAAACTTACGCCAATGGATTGTCTCTTTGGTTTCACCCCAGAGGTACCCTCTAGTATAAAACAACCTCCGGAACCGGTATACAATCATGAGAGCTACCATAAGCTATTGAAGTACAAACTACAACGTACGTATGAAAAAGCAAGGCGTAACCTATTGATTTCCAAAAGAAAATCCAAAGAGTACTACGACCGTACGGTACGCCCTTTCACATTTCATGTGGGCGACAAGGTTCTGATACGGAACGCACAGAAACAATTAGCTCCCATTTGGAAAGGTCCTTATAATGTGATGGAAGCCAAGGGCCCTGTTAACTCCGTAATTAAAATACGAAAAAGGAACGTGGTGGTGCACAATAACCGCTTAAAACCCTATTATGAATGACAGGAACCACCCAAATACGTGGTGATAGATTATGTAAAAAATTCCAACGGCAAACAAAAGAAATGAACTAAGGGAAACCAGAAGATGTAGAATCCCCTCAGGAACGTTTAAATTACCAGCTCAATAGCCATGACATACGAAACACATATGCCTACACAAAAAAAAAAAAAAAAAACAACAAAAACCAAAAAAGACCAATCAAACGATTGACTTGTAGAATTATAATAAAAAACTTTTAAATACCAAAACAAAAAGTTAAACATTGTAAAAATACGAATTATCTGTAAAACTATAGAAAAAATGTATTATATATAAAAAATGGAAATATGAATAAATTTCTAGAAATACGAATTAATTGTAAAACTTTAAATAAATAATAAAAACACTAATTGGTAAAATTATATGAATATAAGTATTAAATAAAAGAAAAATCATTGAATAAATACTAATAGTTAATTGTAAAACTATAATAAAATAGTATTAAATATCAAAACGAAAATATAAATACGTTGTAAAAATACGAATTATCTGTAAAACTACAGAAAAATTGTATTATACATAAAAATGGAAATATGATTAATTTCTAGAAATACGAATTAATTGTAAAACTTTAAATAAATAATAAAAACACTAATTGGTAAAATTATATGAAAATAAGTATTAAACAAAAGAAAAATCATTGAATAAATACTAATAGTTAATTGTAGAACTGTAATGGAATAAATATATAAGAACAAAATTATTGTAAATATATCGATTAAAATCCTTTAAAACTATAGTAAAATAAACCAACACATGTAACAAAAACCAATGTATAGTAAACAACAACAAAAAAAATCATTCGATTTATTAAATAACTAACTCAGGTCTCTAATTATATAGTAAATTACGAATATTATACAAAAAATCTTTTAATCTTAATATCTATATAAATTTAAAAATTAGAACAACAATTAAACTATAAGGTAAATAAAGAAAAGTATATGCACCAACCCAATTATAATAAATGAACAAAGGTCAATACCTACACGTATATACATAGTTTTATCTATACACATATACATAATTATGCGTACACATATATACATAAGTATACCTACAGTCCCAACAAATGTAAAATAATTAGAGACAGCTGAAAAAAAATATATATAATTAATTTTTACTGTAAACCGCCACGAACACCGACCCCACACTACACCACACACTTTTTCACCAAAGGAGTATTATTCCTCTCCCAAGAATAATACCCATTCTATAAAGGGGGGAGGATTGTTACGCCCAAAACCACCCACCCATAAATATATACCTCTTTTATATACCTCTTTGGAGTCACCCTCCACCAATGAATTGCGGTGCACGCAAAACCACCCACTAAAAGGATGGAGCACTCCCCAAGCCTTAGCATGCCCCATACACTAAACGGGCCAATACCAAAATTGATATCAATCAAATTGAACTAAACGTTCCATTTGCCTATATCAAATTCAATAATTCAATATCAAAGAAATTGAACTACACGTACAATTTATCCATATTGAATTCCATAAAAACCCAAAATGTGATAAATGAACCAGATGTTCAACACGGAAATTCTCCTGGACCCAAATCTGCAGACCACATGGCCAACTCATAAGTAAAGTTGCCAAAAAACCATAAAATTCACGGCTACACCGTCCGTCTAAAATCCTATTCAAGGAAACATTTCCTATACGGAACCAAGGACGGCGATTGTAAAAACAATCGCTGAACAACAGACCCATAAGATACAAAAATATCTTTGGCTCCGAATGTTCAGAGAAAAATAAATTGCCAAGTCTGGGCACCAATAAAATAACAATACTTTTAAGGATTCCAGACGGGTGTCGATCCAAGGTAAAACACCTCGGGACCAGACAAATGATGCGCGGGCAATAAAAGAAATTCGAAGACAAGGGATAATGCGTGCCATCATCGCCCAAGAAACCTAACAGGTTTGCTTGTGTATAGAAGAAAAAGGTGTTCCTGCGATCAAACAATCGAAAAAGGAAGAGAGTTGGTTTTCAGTACTTGACACAGGCGGTCATCTGATGTAGTGAGTGGTGGTTAGTTATTCGTCTGGTGTGTTATGGAAAGCGTCCAAAGAGCAATCTCTCATCCATGTATATTAAAAAGTCGACGTGGACTCTCAATTCAGTTTCGCAATCACTCTTGATTATTCTAAAGTTGTGTTTAAAAAAGCCAATCAAAACGTGTATTCAATAGAACAAAAATTCTTATTAATCTTTAATTTGAAAATGACAATCCAAAAGTGTGCTCAACGGAACTCAAGCATTATTAATGTTTTAGTTTAAGATAAAGGTGATCAAAAAGTGTATTCAATAGAACTAAAAAATTATTGAAGTAATAAACTTTAAATACAATTAAAAACGAAAGAAACATAAGGTGATTTTAACTACCCTTGGACAAAGCGCAACCATTTGGAGGAGACACCCCTGGAGACAATCGACGGCCAACAACTACAGCTGGTAAGAAAAACCAAATATATGTTATTACTACAACCATTGCCGTCGGCCCACGACGGAAAATATAAATGATATAACATAAGCAAGCATTTTTGTTCTTACCCTCGGCAACGATGCCATAAACATCCAATGCCGAATCCTTTTAGCACATTTTTTTTGCTCAATAGCAATGCAGCTATTTACTTAGCCGAACCTCATTGCACAGGATACCCTTGCTCCCTTCAATTTTTCGGTTTCGTTTCCCATTGACTTTCGCCCATGTGAAGTGTGTCAGTGACATCATAAACAAAGATGATTTCCAAGAGGTCATTGATACACTCAAACAGAAAAATACCACCCGATTCTAAACTCAAATAACCCCCCGAAACGGCAATGCAATTAATTGCACATTTCGGCATAACCATTAAACCACAAAAAGCAATTAATTGCATGTGCCAAAACGATTGCCAAGTAATACAAAAGCAATTAATTGCATATTCCGGAACGATTGCCAATAATACAAAAGCAATTAACTACATGGCTCCTCGATAGTATAGTGGTTAGTATACCCGCCTGTCACGCGGGAGACCGGGGTTCGATTCCCTGTCGTGGAGCCCCTGGCGTAAGACTAATGACTTTGTCCGGAATAAACAAATCATTATGAAAAATTTAGCAACCCTCAGGACTTGCTAAATAAGGCCAAGACCGGTTTCCGGTTGTAGTGCCGATGGTGATGATGAATTAACTACATCTTCCGGAACGATTAACAAATCACGGGAAAGCTATTAATTGCATACGAAACACAAAAGAATTAATTGGGTTGATTCGCAATTGCGGACGTTGAACTGTGCTGCAAATCAATGAAGAAATATTGGCTGACATCACGGTACAAGGCAATTGCGAATTAAAATCGAAAATGCGGAAATAAGGTCACTGTGAAATGTAATTGCATTATCGTCATCGGGAGGTGTCGACCAGAAGGTAACGAGAAGGGGCACAAACAGAATAGCATTCACAAAACATTTTGGAGGTTTGTTGAAAAAGTGTTTGGTGAGCGGTCCGAAGAAATGTCGATTAGGCGAAAAGCTTGGTAGTGCAGTTGAGTTTGAAACAAATGTTATTGATAACAAGTGCCTAAATAATAGTAAACCTAATGATTGAAGTGAGTAAGTATGAAGACTAAAACAAACATTAAATATATGTAGCTGCTAAAAACCTCTATAACTGTTATTGATAGGGAGTGGATAAGAAGTGCCTAAATAATAGTAATAGTAATAATTGAATGAGAAAGAAACATTAAATATATGTTACTACGAAGAACCTCTGTGAACTATATTTGAATAGAAGTTTTGTTAAATAGAGTTAAGACAAAGCGTAAAGATTAAAAAAAAAAAGTAACTATTATAGACTTGTTTCCTTTATAATTGGGAATGCTCTAGTGTGGAGAAAAAAACACTCGCAGAAACACAATTTCCTTGGTGCCCACACCCTAAAGAGAAATTTTCTCTCCCTTTCTACGATCTCGCCATTGAACTCGGGGTTGGATCAAGTGTCGGATTACAACCCTCGGTGAGTCGGTTTCCATCACCCGGCCGAGCCGGTCGGGTCTCAAGTCTGCTCCCGTACCGCTGCGGGACGTGGATATATTGTCGAGTCTGATTTCAATCAGTGTCTATTTTGTAATCTGTATCGGTGTAATAAACAATCAATTATTTTATCAACATTACATTCAGTAATTTCAATCAGTGTCTATTTTGTAACCTGTATCGGAGTAATAAACAATCAATTATTTTATCAACATTACCTTCAGTAATATCGAACTAATAATTGTGAACGCTTGACCTAAACAATAAAGAAAACTTTAAAAATAAAATACATCTGTGCCTTTTATTCATCCTTTCTTTTGAACAGTTTCGGTTTGGTATTCAGCGGAACGGTAATTTGTGGGGACGTGGTAGAACCCTGCGCCCATGCCGGCGCCACGACTTCGTACCCCACATATATAGTAAGTGATCAGTTCGTTTTGCATTTTCATTTTAAGATCGGAGTATTATTGGTTTCCCAAAAACACGTATAAATATTTTGAAACTGGAACGTTTCTCTCCAGCTTGTCGTTTTTTCGAATGTCCTCGAGTATGTGTGGTGACAGTTTTCGGTCCCTAAATGATGGACAACATCGTGCGGTTCGTGGAGTAAGTTATCAAGAACAGCAACGGTAGCCCGCTCTTCCCAGAGAAGCGGAAGCACGCCAGTGCACCGGGAGTATTACACTAGCGAAGCAATAAGATATACAAAATATCTTTGCCTTCGTTGACCAGAAATAAACACTTGTGTAAATATAAGGTTCTAAGAATTGTATCGCACCCATACACACAATCATGTGTCGCAGGTCGTAAACATTTTCAATGTAAGATAAACAAAACGTTTACTGCGAGGCATACATCTGTTGTGTGAGAAAAATATATATTAGGTGTGTAAACAATAGATGCATCCTTCGGGCTACACGATCAAATGAGAGATAGGGTGTGTCTGCGCGGAACCACGGACCTGATCGGGCATATTAGAATAGAGTGTCACGCCAACCATCGTCCAAAACGGAGGCAACTTAAAAAAATTAAAGTAAAGTCCCTGAGAGGATTGTGTGTGTGTTGTACTAATAAATTATACAAATTTAAATAATAAAATAGTGTGTTTCCTCTATCATAAATGTACAAGGGTGAAGTGTGATAAATTTATATGCATATATTATATTTGTGTAACAATTCTAAAGTCTCCATTAAAACTAACATTTAATTGCTTAATGTGTAGCAAGTGTGTGAAGTGAACATTAAGGGTCAGACAACGTGTGGTTCATGTTCCTTTTTTCCTATATAAACGGAAAGACAAAAGACGAAACAAGACGAAGGGGCACTCGAACATCAGACACAGAATAACCACACGATGAGAAACAAAAACCATCCTCAATAAAATCAGAAATCAATAAATAATAAGTGCGTGTGTAGTGCTCTCGAAATTCAGTGAAACTGTGCCACCATTTTATTTAACAAGTGGTGAGGTTTCGGATTTAGGTGTATGGCCGCTCTACACCACTGAACTCGCGTTGCTGTATGCCGTGAGCAGGAAATCAATAAATAATAAGTGCATGTGTGAAACTTTAAATATTAGTTTAAAAAAAAAGTGGTGACAGTTTAAAGATTCATTTAAAACCTAAAGCGGTTCATTTCTGTAGTTGAATGTGTGTAGTGTAGTTGAATGTTACATTTACTTGTAACAAAAGCTTCCTTTGTTATAGACAGGGGATCCATCGCCATGTGATCTAATATGTTTGTATTGAGTGTGTTCACCAATGACCATTGCAGGTGGTTCGAGAGATATGAACATGAACTGCCTGACGAGGCTTGTTCGGAATCTTGTATGTGGTTGACTTTGGCATGTGGGTATAAACAAACAATGGTTTTTGGTTGGATTAGCATTACTGAAGATGGTGGTCAAATTCAATAGATACATGAATGAGATGATGAATAACAACTCACAGCGGTCAGTAGATTGTTGCAAACAGTGCTTCCCGTTTAAATATTTCAACAAGTGGACACCCCACAAATAACAAAGAGAAGAAGATCACCATAACCACCCTAGCGAAACTGTAAGTAGGCTTCATAATTCTTCTTTAATTTATATTTGTCTGTGCACACAACTTTTATTGTGCAACAGACTCTGGTGGGAAAACTCCCTGCTTCTACAAATCGCCTCAAACTAATTAACTTAAAAATAGTAGAAGAACGCCGTAGACAAGCAGATGTTCTCTTCATCCTCAGTGTTGGCGATGCATACTTCCCGGCGCACAAGCACTCGACACCGGCACACAAAACACTCAGCATCGACACACGACCACTGGGCACCAACGCACAAGCACTCGACGTCGGCGCACAAGCACTCAAGAAGGAGGAGCATGGCAGACAGCTGTACACCAGTCGCGACAAATCACTCAACGGGAAACGAGTGATTTATCGAAACCAAGCGAACGAGGAGACAGCTTTTGGCAATAAAAGGCGAGCGCGGCGCTGAAGCGGCGGGAGTCGTCAAAGGAACTCCTGCCCAATCGATCGTGGGGGTGCTGGTCAGATTTCGAGAAAGACCAATCGCCGTCGTCGCTGACATCAAGGAAATGTTCCTCCAAATCCAGATGCGCGAAGCCGACCGCGACTGCCTAAGGTTTCTTTGGCGCAACGGAGACACAAGAAGCAAACCGGAAGAATATCGTATGACGTCCGTAGTGTTCGGAGCCACCTCATCACCATCAACCGCAATCTATGTGATGAACAAGAACGCAAAGGATTTCGAGAAGGAACACCCGGGAGCGGCGCAAGCCATCCGTGAAAACCACTACATGGACGACTACCTACAGAGTTTTGCGACGGTAGAAGAAGCCAGGGACGTGGCAAAGGCGGTGGAGAGGATCCATGCTAAGGCGGGATTCCGACTCAAAGGGTGGACTAGTAATCAACCCCAAATTTTCTCAGGTTTTCAGGAGCAGCCCCAGCCAGAAGCCGTGGAATTATCGAAGAAAGAGAAGACCCTCGGGCTCAGATGGATGATGACGGAGGACATCCTGGCTTTCAACGTAGAGTTCCGGAACACCCCCGCACAAGTCCTCACCGGGAGAAGAATGCCTACCAAGAGGGAAGATTAGATTAGCGGCCACAATAGAGAAGGAGCTTAGGCTCCAAATATCGGAGAAATGGTATTGGACCGACTCCAGCACAGTACTGCAGTGGATAAAATCGGAGCCACGCAAGTTCAAGACTTTCGTAGCCCATCGATTGGCGGAAATCGAAGAGCTGACAGGACCACGGGACTGGAGATGGGTGCCGACGAAAGAAAACCCAGCGGACGACGCTACCAGAGGAATACCAAACGAGTTCAGCAGCACAGCGAGATGGTTCAAGGGACCCGCGTTTCTGTGCGAGGGAGGAGACAAGCGGCCAAACCGGCACTTCGAGGCGAGCCCGGCGACAGTCACTGGAGAAGAAAAGAGCCCCCAAGTGGTAGCCGCGGCGAGAGTGGTCGAACCATCCACACCGAACCCGGAACGATTTTCCGACTGGCTGCGTCTGCTGAGAACCACAGCACGCGTGTTTCAATTTATAGACACGCTAAAAGAGAAGAGAGAGCGGCGAATATCAGCCAAAACACCGAACTCCCGAAGGCAACAAACACACACATGTTCCAAAGCCGAGAAGACATTCACACCCCTGCGTCAAAAACATCTGGACAGGGCCGAAGAGCAACTGGTCAGAATGAGCCAACAGGACAGTTTCGCAGGAGACGTGGCCCGCCTGCGAGAAGGAAGACCACCGGAAAGCTCGAGTCGGCTGCGCAAAATAGATGTTTACCTCGACGAAAATGGAGTGATGAAGCTGAGGTCCCGGACGAGAAAAATAACGATCGACGGCTGGAGAACAAATCCCATTGTGCTGGACGGGAAACATCATCTGAGCCGCCTCTTGATCGGCCACTATCACAAGAGGTTCGCCCACGGCAACACCGCAACCGTGATGAACGAGCTTCGGCAGAGATACTGGATCTTAGGGCTACGAGCATCCACAAAAGGAGTGATACACCGATGCCAATGGTGCAGAGTCCACAAATGCACCCCTCAAGTGCCACCCACGGGAGACCTACCGATCGAACGACTGCACCACCACCAACACCCGTTCACTGCCGCCGCGGTGGACTACTTCGGACCAATGCAGGTCGCTATCGGAAGAAGGATCGAGAAGCGCTGGGGAGTGCTGTTTACATGCCTAACCACGAGAGCCGTACACCTGGAGCTGGCCAATTCTCTCAGCGCCAGTTCCATGATCATGGCCCTGCGACGGATGGCCGCAAGAAGAGGGACTCCGAGGACCATCTGGAGCGACAACGGGACCAACTTCACCGGGGCAAGCAAGGAGCTGGAGAAGTCCAATAACGGGCATATCATCAGATGGAGGTTTATACCACCAGGATGCCCCAATATGGGGGGAGCATGGGAGAGGCTCGTGCGATCAGTAAAAACGGCCTTGACCGCCACTCTACACTCCAGGACGCCGCCAGAAGAGGTGCTGTACACCCTGATGACCGAAGCAGAACACGTCGTCAACTCACGCCCACTGACCCACGTCAGCACGGACCCGAACGACGAAGAGAGCCTCACACCGAACCATTTCCTGCTAGGGCGCTCTTGTGGTGCGATGGCACCCGATGAGTGTGACGATCACGACCTCGTCAGTAAGACGAACTGGAGAACGGCGCAGCGACTGACGGACCACATCTGGCAAAGATGGGTAAAAGAATACCTGCCGACATTGAGGCCAAGAAGAATCTCCGGCCAAGATACCACCGACCCACAAGTCGGAGATATAGTCCTAGTAGTGGACTCATCGCTGCCCCGCAATACCTGGCCCCGTGGGGAAGTGCAAGCGGTATATCCCGGACCCGATGGAAGGACCAGAGTCCTGGACGTGAGGACGACATGGGGAACACTACGAAGGCCAACCCGCCGCGTAGTAGTGCTGGTTCCAGCGAAAACATCGCCGCCGCACGTTGAAGTGCTTCGCACTGCGGGGGAGACTGTTGGCGATGCATCCTTCCCGGCGCACAAGCACTCGACACCGGCACACAAAACACTCAGCATCGACACACGACCACCGGGCACCAACGCACAAGCACTCGACGTCGGCGCACAAGCACTCAAGAAGGAGGAGCATGGCAGACAGCTGTACACCAGTCGCGACAAATCACTCAACGGGAAACGAGTGATTTATCGAAACCAAGCGAACGAGGAGACAGCTTTTGGCGATAAAAGGCGAGCGCGGCGCTGAAGCGGCGGGAGTCGTCAAAGGAACTCCTGCCCAATCAGTCTTGTTCAAGACTAGTGTAAAGAGACAGATTTTTATTGTAAATAATAAGCAAATAAATAGGAATATACGCGAATAATTTGGGTCGCATTCTCAATATCTTCTCTCCTTCGTCGTGTTGTTGTTTTCTTATTCGTTTCGCAGGTCGTATTGTACTGGGCAAGACTCCAACGCCCGCCAATCCAGAGAAGAGTCCGGCTCTGGAGGTACAATCCTTGGAATTGACAAAAGCATCGTTGGCCGGCCAGTGCCGGGGAAAAATACAGTCCACTCGAAGAGAGACTGAGGCAGCGCTAGAGAAGCGCCGTTTGTTGGTTTCGGTTTCTTTTCGTTTTAGCAACACTCAGGATCGGTTGAGTGCGCGAATCTTTACTATTGTATCTCCTTCAACACCGACCCCCGCAGTTCTAGCTTATTCTATATACCCGCATACCACACCTCATACGGTTCTAATGAGTTTACTTCTAGAAGGGTCTTTCCTTGTCTTATTGTGTTGTTTATTGTTACAGATTCACAAATGAATGTATTGGAGAGATCTACTACGTTCACATCCGCTTGCCACGTGGCAACTGTCACCCGCCAGCTGATAACGTGCCAGGAAAAAAGGGACGCCACTTAGGTGTGCGTGGGTTCTTTAACCCACTTCCAAAGAACCTTCCATTTCCACAAATTACCTGTCCCCCACTTACCTACAAATGAGCATTTCCTTACAGCTGAAAATATAGTTCATGGCAAGATTACCATCTTGCCATGACATCAAACTTTCACCAGCATCATAAAGCCCGAAAGCGAATTCACCTACCTCATCAGGTAACCAAATTCGATTCATGCACAGGCCAATGCTCTATACCAAGAAGCATTTCCTCTTACATGTGCATGACATGTTTATTCCCATCACCGCTGAACCATCGGTCGATTGTTTAATCAACAACCTACAGCGCATTCATTGCTGGCCGCCTATAGGAATTTCTAGTGTTGTGTTAACACAAACAAAACACATACCGAGGGGACGTTGGCAATCTGCCTGCAAGCTACTTGATGCCGTACGCAATGGCCAGTGAATAAACAACGCATTCTTCCTATCCTGAGGTTCACAAAACTTGCGACAATTCCCTTTCATCGGTTATCAACCGATCATAGAATTGGGGAATGGAAATGATCATTGCTTAGACAATCTTAGTCATCCCATGCCCTATGATGGCCCACAGCAAAGCAAATCAAACACACAGTACCTCACTGCGTTTGTTTTGTTTACTAACCGCTGGTCCATGGTTCCCCTGGGTGAGACGTTACCCTGCACATCTGCAGGTCAAATTCCTCACCACCATATCCATGTACCAGCATATGAACTTAAAAAAAGATAACATCCAACGTGACCCTCGGCCACCGTCGGCAAGATTTCTGTTGACTTAATGCCAACAAAATTTCTTCCTTTCTAGAAAACAAATAAACCCCAATTGTCGGTCGACCTATCGTCACCGAAGAATGTATTGCCTACAACGGCATTACATAAATGCCTGCAGTTCATTATGCCCGTCCATGTTTATTCAGGTGCAGTTTCGTCGTTGCCGATATGCAGGCTAAGGGGCATCGTATTTGTCCTATACGGACACATAGGGAATCCTCCCATTCGATTGTTTTGTGATCGCTCTTTGACCGTCGTCAAGTTGAGCCTACTCGCTCCTCCCACATCGATGTGATCCACCACTGTTGACTCTGACGGATGTGGATTGCATCGAGGAGTACAAATGTAACAGCCAAGCAGAGTAGTCGAGGTCATCGTGTTGTGAGAGTCAGATTTAATTATTCCCCGTCGAGTACAAGTTTTAAATCAATTTCGGGAAACTGCTTTTAGGAATCCGTATTCGTTCATTTCATTCGCAGTAAAAAAACCACGTTGAAGTGAAACATGTGCTACATATATGTTAAGTGCAAGGAATATCATTGTTAATCCGCCCTCTTAAAAATAAAAAATAATAAGGAACAAATAGAGAACACTCACGTTAAAAGTACACCAGCGTGTTTTCTTTTGTGATTGGCTCTATTCTCTTTTGTGATCTATTTCTTCGGGTGAACATTTCTCCTCGGCGAACAATAAGTGCCCGTGTCTTGGCACAATACTTCCAATCTACACCCACGGACGTGACCGGATTTTGAATGAACTCAAGGGTTTGCCTCACTATTAGACGCTGTTTACTTCGGTTTTTCATTCTCTTGGACGCTGGTTACTTATCGGTTCTCCACCTCTTGGATGCTGTTCTTATTCATCGGTTTTCCTCATCTTCTTGGACGCAACTCGCCACCCTTGGGCGCTGCTTACTAGTCGGTTACTCATCCCCTTGAACGCTGCTTACTTATTTTCCTGGACGCAATCTCATTACAAGGGTCGCATCTCTAACATTTATTGGTCCTTCGAGCCGGATTTTTTATCGTTGTACAGTGCGCGATAAGTCAAACCTGTAGAAAAGTGAAAGTACGAATGCCCGAGGTAAAAGTACGAAATATCAACGGTGTAGACGACGCATCACGTTCTCTTTGGCCCGGACGTTCCCCAATCTAAAGAAAAGGGGGCCATCTAGGTTGGGTTCAATGAAAGGAGGCTGACCAGCAGAGCGTCAGGATGATATCCGAAAGTGGCACGAGGAGATTATACGCTAAATTACCTGTGTCAAGGGGCACACACCCACACTCTCACTGACAACCCCCCTCCCCCTTTAATAAAATTACGCCAAGTAGTAAATTTACATAAACTACTTGGCAATAATCGAAATAAAACGTGGGCATCAGGGACCCGCGAACTATCTTACAGAGAAGACTGTGTTGGCGGTGCGATAGTGAAAAAGTGAAATGCGTTATCTCGGCCATTTAAAAGTAATTATCGACAACAGGTAAAATTCCCTCGAACCCAACATTCCCGCAATAGGTTGCTAGAACTGGGAGAATGCTCACCCTCAGGGTCTACAACCAACGTGCCAACAAAACAAAAAAAAAAGAAGACAATCCCGTAGCCCATTGTTTTTCAATTTCCCTATTCTCCCGAACAAAACGGCAATAAAAAACCCAAGGTTCGATCAAAATTTACCCAACCAAAATATATACACCTATTGCTAAAATTTAAAACTTAAGCACCAAAAAATTATAAAAATTTAATTATAAATATACCTATTGTAAATATTAGGGAATGAAGCACCAAAAATTATGAAAACTGAAATATATATACCTATTGTTAACCTTAAACAATTAAGCTACCAAAAATCATAATTATGTAAACTAAACCGAAATCAAGAAGCAGCCGCCCTTCGTAATTACATTCGATTCAGAAATGTAACTTCAGCAAGATTAATGTCCTAGTCCCAACGAGGGAGGAAAGTGGCGATCCTAAATCGCTACCCCCAACACCTTTCAGTTTTCACCCACTCTAGAAAATTAATCTCTTCTAGATTATTCTTCTTTTCTGAAGGGGTGAGGGATGTTGTGATTCGTAATCACAAGTCCTTTACCTACCACCTTACCTAAAAGCCCCTAACCTATCCCATTCCTATACGCAAAATACTTACCTGCCCCACCATCCTGCATACATTCCCCTCCGAGAGGATCGCATGTGCAACAGACTAAGTCTAAACCTAGTCTGTCGCACCTAGACCTAACAACTAACCTTTTATTATCACGAAGATCAGATTTGTACTCCAACATTAAATGCATACTTGTGTGCAAACCTCGCTTTGACACAATATATAAAGGGCGGCCCATCTTGGTTTCGGGGCCACCCTCATAAAACCTTCCAAAACACTAAAATATTTGGGAGTAACCCTTTCCAACAACTGGTCATTCTCAACCCGCATCAAAAATTCTCTTCAAAAAGCCTCAATACAGCTTAACCTGTGCAGACGAGTGTTATGGAAACCTAAAGGCCTCTCTCTTAAGGTCAAACAGCTCATCTACAAACAGATAATCAGACCTACTCTTACATACGCCTGCCCATTATGGTACCACATCTCACCCTCCCAAATGGAGAAATTACGAGTGTTTGAACGAAAATGTTTCCGGTTTATCACTGGCTTACACCGCAAAACCAACTCATATAGATACCATTGTAACAACGACCTTTACAACACCGCAGGCATCGAACGACTGGATAGACGGATCCTAGAACTGTCGATAAATTTCATAGAAAACCTTCCTAACAATCCCAACCCGATAATAACGGACCTACCATCACCCTCCTCCAATACGGGAGCTCACTACCGTAATTGTCTCCAAATCAGGACCCTCTTCGCCGCAGGCAGACTGGTTAACGATCTAAACGAGATCGTGTACCACAACACCGAACTGGCACCCAATCATTTCAAATACAGCAACATCCAACCATTCTCCAAGATCCTTACCTTTAACACAGAACCGAATGGCTCTCCCCTCCATCAAGAACATACCTGATCCTATCCCTTACTACCCTCAATCACAACAAGAAATCCCACATCCATAACTAAAAATTGTAAATATTATTTTTAAGTCAAATGCGAATTGTCACTATCATTGCAATATCAAATATTGTAAATTGTATATAAGATTAGATTAAGTTATGTTAAGTAATTTAAAGTAGGCTAAGTTAAAATAAACAGAGTTCCTGGTTTTTTTCTGACCTTTTCCAGGAAAATCAAAATTACCAATATATATAATTCCCAGTAAATCTTAAGCAAATATAAAAAGAATTGTTTGAAAAATGTTAACAAATAACATGTAAACACTTAATATGTAACAAATCTATTATAAGTTAGCTGTATTACTTATTGTAACTATTCATTTTTGGTCAAATAAATACAGTTTGAAAAAAAAAAAAAATTGGTTTCGGGGCAGTCAATAACGGGCTGCCGAAACTGGCAGTCGAAATCCAGAGGCCGAGGCAGCAGTCAAAATTAAGTGTGGAATATTGTGAAAATAAATGAAATAATTAAATAAAAACTTAAAACCACTCATCTCATTATTGGACCCATTGGAAAGGCCAAAGGGAGGTAAGCCAAAACAATTTAATAAAATATAACACTACACCACTTACATTCGTTAACGTCTTTGTACTAAAAAGAATCATTGATTCTATTAGTACACAGTACGAAAAAATCACACTCCGTAGGAATGGATCTATCCTAATTCTAGCTAAAGACCAAGAAATCGCTGATATATTCATCCAGTTTACGTGTTTTGACACAATCTGTCCGGTCAATATTAGACTGCACCCCAAACTAAATACTTCCAAAGGGCTTGTGTATACCCCTTTCTAATTAACGTCCCAGAAGGCGACATTATATCAGAAATGGGTTCCCAAGGTGTGGTAAATGTCTTCAAATTCACAAAAATTAACAACGAAGAACGATTACACACAGGATTGATGCTGTTTTCTTTTGATCGGCTACAACCACCAACAACAGAAGAAATCGGCTGGTACAACGCCAAGGTCAAGGAATACATTCCAAGGCCAATGCGGTGCCGACAATGCCAATTACTCGGCCATACGGCAAAATGGTGTAAACGCATAACAGCATGTAATACATGTAATCTGCCACCACATCCCGAAACTGAATGCACAAGAACAATGTGTGCGAACTGTCTAGGTCCGCACCCGGCCTCTTCCTCTACGTGCCCTAAATATATTGAGTACCAAAAAATATTAGAAATTCAAACAAAAAATAAAACAACCCTAGCCGACGCTAAACGCATATATAGGGAACAGAACACCATACAAACAACAAATACCGATCTTTACTCCGATCAAATTAGAAAACACACGTCCGCGCCTATGTAGTGCTGTTGCGGATTCGCCAGGGACCAACAACCGGCGAATTCGCAATTGAATTACCTGTGGCACCACCCTAATCAATGTCAGCAATCAGCTGACATTTTAAACGAAATATTGTTGGTTGTCAAACGACAACCATTGTTTAGTTTTTCTACGTGAAATTTGTAAACGCAACACTACAAGTCTAAGTCTTTAATCCAATATATCTCATCAGACTAATAAAAACGCATTTTATTGTTGGAAATTGGTCATCACAATTTACGAAACCCCCCTGAATTATTCTTTTGGTCATTTTACGTAAAAACTCTTTTAGAAACATCAATATCAACTCCAGGAGACGCCATCGTGTTCCTGACGCAAGCCACAACAAATCAATAACTCTTTGTATATGGAAAGTGTGTTCAGCGTTTGGTTGAACACGCAACAAGTGCTCTGAAAAGCCCTACCATCTCCTTCCACCCCATCCCTACACCTTAAACGCATACCCAGTAATCCGACCCAACAAAATTCGCCATAAACGAATCAGATATTCGTTTATCACCCTCACATCCAAATTCCCCATAATCATCAGTTAAAATCAAACCCATGGTAAGTTGAACCAGATGTTCAACTACCATAAGTAGACAAAACCCGAATCCCAGTGCATACCCTCGCATGCACTGCCTATCCTATATTTTCTGAGAATTCATCAAACCGAATTTTTATAACCAAAACAAACTGGGAATTCATCACTGGCAAATTGGCGAAGAGAGCCCAAAAAAATGGGTGAAAGAGAAGGACAGCGATGCGGAACTGCTCGATTATATACTGGAAGACCAAATCGCACAGTTTGACGCAGAGGCCGATGCGAACAGGTACGCTGGATAGTCATGAAAAGACTACAGAACAACAGTAGTCAAATGCAAAAAAAAAGTCAAGAGGTATCTTTTGAAGATTTCCATCTTCCTACTGAAACCAAAAAAAAAAAAAAAAACGATATGTTTTCGTTTAAAAGGGAATGGATGCATCGAAATCTCGAAGCCGGTATCTTAAGAGCAAGTATCCCTATAGGAAGTACCCCAGGAGAACAGGAATACAAATGTACAAAGATCATTTTTTTATGAACGATATAAAAGCAGATACTTGGGTACTTTTTGAGTTTTTGGCTGCTTCAACACAGGCGAGAACGGCGCGAGAACTGATGGCTAGAGTCGAGACAAAACACCCTTTTTAGCTTTGCCGTTTTCCGAGCATCCCCTGCCCCACGGAATCCAGCAGAAGCCACTGGGGTTTCTCGGTGCAGGAACGCTATTTCCACAACAATCGGTCGCTACTCTTCCCTCAGGCTTGGGGAAGCACGGCGGCGAACGCAGCGGGCGAACTTGGGAAGGTTTCATAAAGAAATCTTGTTCATAAAGAACAAAAATTATGTTTTAATCCAACACCGAGCTTCCTCGTCACGACCGAGGGAAAAGCGTGGACGCTACTTTAACAAGTTAATTGTCGATAAACACATTATATAGTTAGTATTTTATTTTCAGATTTATTTCACATAAATCGCAATATTTAATTTTAACGTGCATTTTCAGATTTATTTCACATAATTGACAATATTTAATTAACACATAAATAACATTATTTAATTCAAATGTAATTAACACAAAATTTCACATAAATAATAATATTTAATTTAAATTGAATTCTTCACGTAAATTGACAATATTTAATTTTAATACAAATCAACACAAACAACATTTAATTCTTTATTCGAGAGGCACACAAAACGTGCGCACCCCTCTGCTGTTCAAATTTTTCTCCTAGTACCAAAGTACAAACTGTCTCTTTTACATTTTTTTCTTCTAGAAGTTTCTTTTCCATGAACGAAATCAAACTGCTACCGTTCGATTCCTTATAAGTTTTTCGGTAGTGTGACCATAATATTTTATTTTGTTTTATTCCTTTTTGGAATCGTCACATAGAGTAGTTACTATATTTACCTGGTGACTATTCGGGGTTCATCATATTAAGCCAACGCTATTGCAACTGCTTATGTACTTAGTGTTGTGATTAATTATATTCTATTAACCTAAAATTTTAGAACTGTCAAAACTCTATTATAAGCGTAAGTAAATTGGCACCTTTTGACGTACACGAAATGACAGAAATAAAAATTATTGTAAGACTGTGATTACTGAAGGGAGAAGTACTTTATAAAATTGTAAATAAAAGAACGTCTGTTGAAACAACAATCTAACTGTTTGATAAGCTATTGGTATTTATTAACTAACAGGTTATGGGCCCAGAGCATGCCCAAAAGTCAGACACGCCAAAATATCAAACAAGAGAAAAATCAGTCAAGTTAGGTCAGAAATTGTTGTTGCAAAGTCGCAGTGAGTGTTAGTCAAGTTGTCGAGCCAAGCCGAAATCATCCCAGTCAGTTCAGCCGTGTGTCAGCCAAGTCAACCTATCAACCGTGTATCCAGCTAAGTCATCGTCAGTGAAGCATCAAGTTGTGAGCAGTGTCAACATAACCTCCAAATGTCAAAGCGCAAGTAAAATTAAGTCAGTAAAATTGCGACAAATAATCAAAATTGTAAAATTTTGCGAAAACAATTTGTAAAGCAACTTTTAAGGTTGGGTTGTTAAAATTTGTTTTGTCCTGAGTCAAAATGGAAACAACCAAGTCGAATATTGAAATGTTGTCTGAAGATCGAGACGGTGAAGTAGATTTTGTAGTTTGGCAATTTAAAATTGATTTAACATTAAAGTCAAAGAAAATCGATGAGTATGTAACTGATGTGAAAACAAAACCTGAGGCTAAAGTTGATGAAGCTCAAAGCGTCATTGGCATAAATGTTAGTAAAGCAATTTCGAGTTGTGCAACGTCGAAAGAAATGTATGAAAAATTGCAAAACTTGTATGGTAAAAACTCAAACTATGAAATCGAAGGTTTGCAGCGAAAAATTTCAGCTTCACATTTGACAGCTCTAAATCAGCTGTTGCAAATTGCAATGATATTCTGCAACTCGCCGAGGATTTAACCTCTCTGGATGGAAATTACTATAAACAATGGGCAATGACTCGAATGTTATCAATTCTACCATCTCATCTGCATCACTTTCAAACATCTTGGGACAACGTAGTAGGACGTCAGCGTACAATACTAAATCTGCTTGAAAAGCTGAGACTTGAAGAAGGCAGAATCAAGGTACAAGAAGGGTCAAGTGAGTCAAAATCCGGAAATGCCTTGATGATGCAGCAAAGGAAGAAGACGAGACAGCAAAGCAATCAGAAGTCAAACAAACAGAGTGGGGCCACTGCAAACACTTGCTACAAATGTAGGCAGAAAGGACACGTGACGAAGAAATGCACAAACAGACCGTGTCCAAAGTATTTAGCCTATTGCAGGGAGAATTATCCCTGTTATGTTTGTGATCAAAAGGGACATTTTGCCAGAGATTGCTTGAAGAAAAATGATGACAAGTCAGGTAATGAATGACCAGACAGGAGTGATAGAAGAAACGGAGGTCGGACAGGAAAACCGTACGTTGCCATTGGTTTGTCGAGTGCTGAATTGAAAAACCATCAACAAGGAGCAAATGAAAATTGATATCAGGACAGTGGTGCCACACAACATATGACATCGAACAAAAACTGGTTTGTCCAACGGAGAGAACTGAAGCAGCCAATCAGAGTGACTATGGGAGATTCTCGTCAACTCAAGGCCACATCAGTAGGAGACATAGAACTGGAAGCCTGCAACGGTGATGAATGGCGGTTGGCGACACTTGAAGATGTACTTTATGTACCTGGTCTGAATTTCAACCTGATTTCTCTCAGTCAAATCATGGATCAAGGTCACACTGAAGAATGTGATAAAGATGTGCCAGTTATCAAGGCAAAGGTCCCGGAACAGCAGTCTGATTTCAACTTCGATTGTCACTTGGCATGAGACTGTAGTGCTCTAGAAAGCCCTACCATTAATACACTTATAATAAATCGTTTGCCTTTTATTTATCACTCCCGACACATCGCGCTCTTCTCACGATTTGGGAAAGCACGGCCCGGAGTATAACAAGAGGCTCGCACATCAGAATCTGAAGTACGTGAGGGACATTTTGAAGAAAAACCACATCAAGTTTGTAGATGACTGGAATAACCGAGTATGTACAGGATGTGTCGATGGAAAGCAGCAACGAGTATCACATCCCAGGAATGAGAAAGTAGCCAAACAACCATTGGATTTAGTTCTTGTAGATCTCGGAGAAATGAACGACAGGTCAATCGGAGGAGCGCAGTATTTTTTGATGTTCAAAGATGATTACTCGCACTTTCGAACAGTCTATTATCTGAAGTCTAAGGATCAAGCAACAGAAAAGTTGAAGATTTATTTGAAGGAAGTCGAAAATCAATTCGAGAGAAGAGTAAAGGTCCTGAGATCTGATGATGGCAAGGAAAGACAATTTCACTACTCGCAAACTTCTGGAGGAGTTGGGAATCAGGCACACTTTCTCCAATGTTCACGCTCCAGAACAAAATGGCAGAATCGAACGAGAAATGAGAACAATTGTGGAATCAGCGAGGTCAGCCATGCATGCGAAGAACTTGAAGGAAACTTTATGGGCAGAAGCTGTAAACTATGCTGTGTTTACAATCAATCAAACTGGGACAAGCTCAGTCGTCGGGAAAAGTCCAGCTGATTTGTGGTATGGTCGTCGCATTGATATTAACAAACTGAAAATCTTCGGATGCGATTGTTATGTATTAATCACAAGTCAGACTAGAAAGAAGTTGGATAAGAAGTCAAGAAAGGCAATGTTCGTTGGATATGATCTTGTATCGTCAAGTTACAGAGTTTACATTCCTGGAAGCAGAGGAGTGATTTGTTCGGACAATGTTATCTTCGATGAAGGTGGAACGAAAAGCCAGTCAGGAGGAAAGTCAGTGAAGTCAATTCAAGAGTCAGAAGCAAGGCCGAATGAAGAAGAAAAAGAAGTTGGAGAGGAGACTGAAGAGGTTGATGAGACTCAAACGACAGAAGATCAGACTGAAAGTAATTTTGAGCGTCAAATAACTGAAGGTGAAAATGAAGAAGTTCCAAAGCAAAAAGACGAGAATGAAGAATGTCAGAAGAGGGAAGGTCTGCGAGATCGTAGCCAAATACTGAAGCCAGGATGACTCAAGAACTACGTTCTTAACCACGACAACAAGTCAGCCAACGTCGCAATGATAGGAGAAGTAGATGATATTCCAATTTCTGAAGCTCTGAAGGATGAAGGATGGAAGCGTGCAATGCAAGAAGAGTTTGATTCCTTGATGAAGATGAAAGCTTGGAAAATTGTGAAACGTCCTAAAAATGTCAAGCCTTTGACATGCAGATGGGTGTTAACCGAAAGGGGCGATGGAAGATTAAAAGCACGTCTGGTGGCAAGAGGTTTTGAACAGGAAGAAAGTATCAACTACACAGAAACGTTCAGTCTAGTCGTTCGTCGTGCTACAATCCGTTTGATGCTGAGTCATGCAGCCACCGAGAAGATGAAGCTGGTAGTCTTTGACGTCAAGACAGCTTTCTTACATGGAAAACTGGAAGAGATAATTTACATGCGTCAACCGGAAGGATTCGATGATGGCACTGATGATGTTTGTGAACTCAGCAAGAGTCTTTACGGACTGAAACAGGCACCGAGAAATTGGCACGACACTGTGTCAACGTTCTTTGTGGAGAAACTTGGACTGATATGCTGTAATGATGATCCCTGCTTATACTACAACAAGGACAAGACAATTATAATGACCTTATTCGTGGATGCAAGCTGTGATGAAGCTGAAATCGATCGAACATTGAACATCATTAATAGGAAGTTTGAAATCACCTACAGCAAAGAAATTCAGAAGAAAATTGGATACCTTGGAATGGAAATTCAGTTCAGAGAAGCAGGTATCTTTGTCGGCCGATCAAAGTACACCAACAGGATCATCAAACGATTCAAGTCAGTCAGTTGCAACCCAAGTTTCACGCCCATCGAGAAAGGTATGGTGACAGACGAAGAGGACAAGCATAACGATCAGCCGATACCGCCAACTATCCCGTAATGAGAAGCAATTGGAAGTTTACTTTATTTGGCCACCATCTCTCGACCAGATACCTGTTTTGCAGTCAATTTTTTGAGTCGCTTCAACGGAAGACCAAATATGAGTCCCCGGAAAATGGTGAGAAAAAATGTTTAGTATCTGAAGGGAACACCTAACCTTGGGATTTACTTTGATGGAGGAGATCAGCTCGTCGCTTATCCGGATTCTGACTACGGCGGATCCTGTGACGAAACACTCAACCACCGGAGTACTTGTGATGAGAGGAGGGCCGACAGTTTGGTACACCCAGAAGCAACGACTAGTGGCAACATCAACAGCTGAGGCAGAGTATTGCGCTGCTGTAGCGGCAATTGATGAAGTCTGTTGGATCAAGAGAATTGGACTCCAGTTGAAAATATTGAAGAAAGATGAACCTGTGAAACTACTGATCGACAACCAGGCTGCAATTCAGATGATGCTAAGCGCACATGAAGGTAAAACTACAGAGGGAAAGAAACATATAGAAATTGCGAGAAGGTTCATACAAGAACATGTCAACAAGATGGTTGCACTCGAAAACGTTGAAAGTGACAGCCAGCTTGCAGACATATTCACGAAAAGCATTTGAAAGACAACGTTGTAAAATAATTAAGGAGGAGTGTTGTGATTAACTATTGCCTATTAACCTAAAAATTTAGAACTGTCAAAACTCTGTTATAAGTGTAAATCAATTGGCGCCTTTTGACGTACACGAAATGACAGAAATAAAAATTATTGTAAGACTGTGATTACTGAAGGGAGAAGTACTTTTATAAAATTGTAAATAAAAGAACGTCTGCTGAAACAACAATCTAACTGTTTGATAAGTTATTGGTATTTATTAACTAACACTTAGGATAACGATTTTTGGGAAATCGTTTAGGAAAGTGTGATGATGGTTGGGATAGGTATTATGTATTATTATATAAGAAATCGTTTGAATTAATTGGGTATGTGTATGTTATATGAATATATGGATTTTTCTACATTGTTATTAGGTAATGATGAAATATATTTATAATATGGGACATGTGTATATTATATGAGAAATGGGTTTTGATTACCTAAGTTTGTCCGTCGACGAAGACGGATGTAACAGAGTAGAAAAATTCAATCACCAACCAAAAGGACTGTTTTTTGAATGTCATAGCGCGGACTAGAGCGTAGATCAATGAATTTTTGAGATTTTGAATGGAAATACATCGATTCTCAAGTTTAGAAATGCCATCAAACGTACAACCCAGTGTTAACAAATAGAACACATTAAATAAAAGTTATTAATAAATCAAGAAACAGTATCGTGCACAATTATGTATTCAGTGAATGTTGGTACTGACTTTTAAAGATAAATATAAACACAAATTACAATAAACATAGAGTACAGTAAATCAATAAAACAACAAAAATTATCTCTCAGTGCATTAAATAAAATCAAAAAGAAGTGCATACAAAAACAGTTGAGTGAGGCGTAAAAAGTGTTCGAGGCAATAAAAACAATCGCAATCCTTATTAGAAAAGGGATCAATCATAAAGTAATATATAGTGAAGAAGTGCGCAGGTTCCGGGCGCTGGAGGCCTGTATCGTGCGCATACCCCTTTAGCAGGGAGGTTTGTATGCGATTGCGGTCTACGCACCCGAGGAGCACCAACATAACCTATTTATAGCAGAGCTCGAGACACTCTTTCGATGCTTACAATTGCACCTGGGCAAAAACTACTTTATCCTAGGGGGAGATATGAACGCCAAGCATAGAAATTGGGTTAAATTATATATCTAATGCCAGAGGAAATCAGTTCTCACGGCTGAGATTACTTAACACCAACAGACGAAACAGAAACTGTTAACGGACAGTTGAATACGACAGTGATCACTGTGCATTCACGGCAGTAAGAGAGCTCCCGAGCGATCTCGCAGATCTGGAAGAATTCGTAATCGCGCAACCCTACAACTACGGGGCAATGCGATAGCCATGGCTCACCAGATCATTAACAAGAGAACTTCGTTCGAAAGACTTTAATCTGTCAGTAAACAGAAACCTGACAAATGACGAAATCGACAAATGCATTCAGCTAATGGGCGAAACCGTAAAACGAACAATGGACAAAACAATTGCCAAAACAACAGTTACAGAGCACATAAACATGTACAGAAACATAACAATAAACGCACTCCACAAGAAAAAAAAAACAGACTGCTATCGTAACTAAAACAATTACACAGACAGTTTACAGACAGACAAGACCAGGAGAAAACATCACTGAAATCCCATATTAAAAAACCTCCAACAATTAGTTAAAGCTAATTATAGTTTAGCAACAAATTTGTATTGGAACAACAGAATTCGAGCTATAAAAACTAATAACCCGAATATGTTCCCACATATAATTAAAATATTCAGGAGAAATAATCAAAACGAGATTCAGTGTCTCCAAATTCCACGTATTAATGTAAACAAGCAGCTGGTAACCAACATTGGCATAGATACAGAGATCGCTATCCTCAACACTGAGCTCTTCGTGATCGAAGATCCTTTGGAAAAAGTGAACGCTGTGGGAGCTGTCTTTCAGGAAATGTACAAGGTGAATGAAAGCTTTCGGCGAAATCACGACCTGGAGGACAGAGTTTTGCTGAATCACCTGCATCTCCGAAATGAAATTTCACGTTGGCAATCGGAGAATCCGGGTTTTACCGAATTCGGTGACGATAATCTGTCAATTGACATTAATGTCAATGGTGAGGCTAATACCCTTTTAATTGCTAGGGAAGGAATCCAGAGTATCTTCGTCTCATTAAGAAGCAAAAAGTCAGTGGGAATAGACGGAGTACTTAACATCGTACTCAAGAACCTGCCCCCAATGGCAATAGATGTATACACAGTCCTGTTTAACAACGTGTTGAATAATGCATATTATCCCGCGCGTTGGAAAACGGCTATCATTCAGCCCATCGCAAAAAAGGGCAAAGACTGTACAAACCCAATGAACATGCATTCGATAAGTTTACTCCCAAGCATTAGTAAAGTATTTAAAAAAACCATTAACAAAGCTCTGGTAAAATGGGTAGACGGCAACAGCATTATTCCAAATAACCAGCTCGGCTTTAAGGCGGGTCATGAAACCACACATGCCGCAGCTAAAATTGCTCTCCGACATACAATGGAATAAATGTAGGAACCAATCACAGGTGCCTGTTTGATCGACTTGGAAAAAAGCCTTTGATAACGTCTGGATCGAAGGGTTATATTACAAACTGGTCAGACATGGCATACATAAGCCTTTGCTATATGTACTTTACGACATGTTAAAGGACAGGAGGTTCGTGGTCAAAAATGGTAATGTGACCTCTAATAAAACGTATAATATCAAGAATGGCTTGCAACAGAGAGCGGTACTTTCTCCGATTCTTTTTAACATTTACATTAGCGACTTATTAGATGCACTACCGCAGGCTATTGCGTACGCAGATGACCTCATCCTTTACAGAACACCTCCGAAAGTTAAGATCATAAATAGTTTAATACAGCGAGACTTCAAGAACGTGCAGCGCTATTGCGATGACTGGAAACTCAAGATCAACTTCCAGAAATGTGAAGCCATCCTATTTAGAACTCCATTATATAAAGCCACGTACGACACAAGGAAAAACTGGCGAAAGCTAGTTATCGTGGGACCGCATGGAGATAAACTGGAAACCAAGAGTTTAGTTAAATACCTGGGCATCTGGCTAGACCAATATCTGTATTTCAACTGGGGGCTATTTCACAGTCAACTTGACAGCAGCGTAAAAGTCATATGCTACATGACGCTAATCAGGCCAATGCATATATATGGTTGTCCAGTATGGTTTAATATAGGTCCAAATTTGATGGAAAAGATTCGGGTGTTCGAAAGGGAGTGTCTCAGAACTTGTCTCAGATTATATCGAACACCGGAATAGGACTATAAAAAGTTCTATTCAAATGAGACTTTATATAATGAAGCGTACATAAATAGGGTGGATAATTTTATGATTAAATGAATCAGAGGACATATTGCGAGAGCAATAAGCTCGTCCAATGACCTAATTTTCGGGCCTATTATCCAAACACTCTGTACTATGAGAACCTCCATCGCAACGGCTTTGTTCCACCAGAGGCGTTCCTTGACTTGGACATGAAAGGGCTTATACAGGATAGATCCGGAATTCCACTGATATATCATGTAAGTAGATCATCCGTAGATGGGCGATTGTGCCACGACCGGGCAGTAACGCGCACCGAAGAAGAGATCTTGCGCTTCAGTAGGGCTATCTCCCACAGAGACCGGGACGATAGTATTGGACAGTGTCAACAGTTCCGGTGGTTGAATGACCTGGATACCAATGTCGGTGTCACCTCGTGCTTGAACTTATCAGTTCAAGCCATTATTCAGTACCTTTTTATTAATTAGTATAGTTAGATTTATTCTTATTATTATGTTTTGTTATTCATTTTTCAAATTTATAATTCATTTGCATGTTTGGCAGCACTTGCCCTTTTGGTTATTCGTTTGTTATTCGGTTTTGAGTTGTCATAGTTTCTGTGTTATTATTATTGTCAGTTTGCAGTATGCAGATTAGATAGAGTCTTTTCGTTGTGACTTGTATTATTTTCCAATCGTTTTGTTCGCGTTGATTAAAGTTTGTTCGTGTCGTTGAAAAAAGGGATAATTGTTTTCATTGTTTTCATAACTCGTTTTATTATGTCGTTCGCCTTTTCCGACAAACGAGCCGGAAAGTAAACAGTCGGTATAGAATCACTCTATCATCAGCCATTTTACATAGACTTTGCTTTTCTAGATTTATTGTAGTACAAGATTTAAGTTAACTTAAGTTAAGTGCTTTTAAATCAAATTAAAAAAAAAAGTAAGTTAAATTTTAAGAAAAAAAACCAAAAAAAAAATCGACAACAGTTTTCAAATCTTTCTTTGTCTTTCAAATAATCCTAAGTACTGCCACAAACTTCTGTCGCCGAAAGGCAAATTATACAACTGTTAAGTAATGTTAATGGTTAGCTTAGAGCGTCTGCGAAGGACCAGTAAGTTATAATATAAGATAATTAAGCCAGGATTTAAGCATTTTTTGTCTAGCATATAATTTAGGAACTAAGAATATAAAACCAAATAAAAAGTGTTGTACAAATGAAAAATGAATGGGTTTTGAATAATATGTGTTTATTATATGGGAAATGTGTATGTTATATGAGGATTTGCATCTTTGTATATTGTTAGTAGGTAATGGTGAAATATATTTATAATATGAGAAATGTGTATATTGGGATTGTGGGAGGATGGTAGGGCTGTGAGGTTTCTCTATATTATATGGAGAACCAACCCACAATTCTTTACCTAATTTCGACCGCTAACAGCGCGTCACATTATCCCTTATCCCACCGTTCGGCTATTTTACCTGTAAAAGAACATAGCTGAATTCATTATTCTATGCAGATAATGCAGAATTGAATTCAGCTACCTTTTGCCATACGGCAACTCTATTTTGCTAGCCCATGAGGTTTCCATCGGAAATCATATCATGTCGGGTAGCAACAACAAGTTGAAGCAACAAGGCATCGCATCATAGCGAAACCGCTGGGGAATTTATCAAAATATCTAATTAGTTTTCATGACAAATTGCCCTAGCCAATTTGGTGCCACTTCGGATTTTCATCAAATCATCCATTCGGTTGGGATCAATGTTCTCTTTCTGTCTTTCCATAGTTCGATGACCTATGAAACGTGCTATAATCATCACTAGGTCACTGGGCCAGTTTCATATGCGGAATTAATGCACACACACTAAGCCAGATCAACCCTGGGTTATTGTGCTTTCCTTTTGATTTCTCTATACTTGCTACTCCCATCGACGTCGAACGAATACAACAATACAATATTAAAACGCTGTCGCATGCAGTAACGTTGTCGTTCGCGCCAAACTCTTATCTTTTAAGGGAAAACTATAGTCAGTTCTAAATCGCCTCAACGGATAGGCACGCTGCAGCTAATACCTTGAGAAGCCTTCCAACATACTCACCGCAGTAGCTAGAAAGAAAGGATTTCTAGTTTTTTGTGTAATTAATCTCATTGTACATTAATATCGTTTTATTGTGTCGTGGTTCCCTAGTGTATAAATCCAATAAAATCCGTCCATTGTAAACTAGTGTATTGTTACGTTGCTCCTCCGCACACGACCGTTAAACTATGTCCAGTTTAAACTATACGTTTCTTTGCGCGAGTTCGCCCTCTGGATCGCAGGAGTGCTTCAATGTTTTCAAGGGCAACTTCTGTTTTCCTCCGTTAAATTCCTTAATCCGTGTTCTCTAGCTCTCCTTTTGAATCTCCTTGCGTATCAATGCAAACTCAACGTTCCAACGATCAGCAAATCCCCTTGTGTATCAATGCAAACTCAACGTCCCAACGATCATCAAATCTCCTTCTGTATCAATGCAAACTCAACGTTCCAACGATCAGCAAATCTCCTTGTGTATTAATGCAAACTCAACGTTCCAACGATCAGCAATTCTCTTTGTGTATCGATGCAAACTCAATGTTCCAACGATCAGCAATTCAAATCCTAGTCTTCGCCACGTGTTCTTTTTGTCGTCCCGTCTGCTTCTGACGCTTCTGTCAGTTTTGTGTATTCTCCAGTAGTCCTCTAGATGGCTCCAGAATCAGTGTGTTGATGTCGTATAAGTTGGCTTAAGGCTCGGTGCGACGCCATGAGGTCACGCTAACGGTTGACAAGTGTGTCGGTTTTGAATTTGTAACACTACCGCCCACTTACGTCTGTTCGTTCCGATCAGACACCAAATTCCATGATCCCAATGGGGATAGTCTCTCTGTATGCACAACTTTTATCTTCCCCTGCCTCTTCCGTATGCGATACACCACATCGTTTAGTCGCTTTAAGACTTTATATGGGCCTTCCCACGATGTCTGCAGTTTTGGGGACAAACCCTTCCTCCGCTGGGGGTTGTATAATAGTACTAAAACTCCTTCTTGGAATCCCTCGGAATTCATGGCTCGATCATACCGATCCTTCATTTTGTTGCCCATCAGCCGCGTCCGTTGCCTCACAAGACGGTGTATTTCGTCCATCTCGGATTGGAGCACCTCCCAATAGCTGCCTCCGGCTTTAATAGTGGCACCGTTGCTACCGAACTTCAGGTCCGATGGGAGCCTCAAGTCTGTACCAAGATGATGTGTGCAGGTGGTTGTCCGGTAGTGTCGTGTACTGCTGATCGGTATGCCATATGCCCATTTGGATGTGCTTGTCCCAATCACGCCGACATTTGTCGACAACTTTTCGCAAATGTTCCTCGAGCGTACGGTGGAACCTCTCAACCATTCCACCCGACTGTGGGTGCAGAGCTGTCGTCCGTGTCTTTTTGATACCCAGCAGTGAGCACATTTCTTGGAAGATAGCAGACTCGAAATACCTCCCTTGATCCGAATGTAACTCGATCGGTACTCCAAACCGCGTGACCCAATTCTGCACGAAAGCTTCGGCTACAGTTTTAGCCTCCTGGTTTGGTATCGTATACACTTCGGGCCACTTACTGAAATAGTCCATCACCACGAGTACATACTTGTTGCTGGAGTCACTAGTATGGGAAGGGCCAGCTACATCCCCTGCGACGCGCTCAAGTGGCGCTCCGGCATTATACTGCTGTAACATCTCTATTTTTGACATTTGGGCCCTTGGCTGCCATACATTGTGTGTAGTTTTTAATCCAGTTAGCAACTGAATTCCGGCCATTCACCCAGTAAAGCCGTTGTTTTATTTTCTCCACGGCTTTTGCAACGCCGATGTGTCCTCCACTTGGTCCATTATGGAATTCTTCCAACACGGCTGCTATCCTTGATTTTGGTAGGACGATTAAATCGGAGGTGTATCTACCATCATTGCTTTCCCATTGGCGATGTAATACTCCGTCTATTAATTTCAGGCTGTCCCATTGCGCCCAATACGCCTTGGCGACTGGACTTTCCGATGACGTTCCTTCCTTTGCTGGTCTTTCATCCAATTCTCTTGCTTTCAGGATCTTGACCAAATCGGCATCGTACAGACTTTTTCTCATAGCACTGGAGTCCCATTCTGCATCAGGTCTGAGACTCAATAAGCGGATGTCGACTATCCCTTCACCTCGTTCACCCTTTGAGGAATGTTTACACTCCACTGCACATGGGTGTCGAGAGAGTGCATTAGCGTTTCCATGCTGTCCTCCTTTTCGGTGTTGTATCTCGCAGTCATAGTTCTGCAGCCTTTCTATCCAACGCGTGATTTGCCCCTCTGGATCTTAGAACTGCAGCAACCATCTGAGCGCCGCATGGTCCGTCCTTACAAGGAAATGTTGTCCGTATACGTATTTGTGAAAGTGTTTCACGCATTCCACCACTACCAAGAGTTCGCGCCTTGTAACGCAATAGTTCCTTTCCAGCTTACCAAGAACTCTGCTGTAGTACCCAATCACTCTTTCCTGACCGTCGACAATCTGCCCCGAGTACACCTCCTATTCCATACGCACTAGCGTCTGTGTCCAACACAAACTTTTTGCCAGGAACTGGATAACCCAACATTGGCGCTGTGCACAGCAATTCCTTCAGTGGGTGGAAGGTATCTTCTTGCTCATTGCTTCACACGAGTTTGCAATTTTTCTTTGTCAAATCGTGTAAGCCTCTTGCGACACTGGCAAATCCGGGCACGAAGCGCCTGTAATACGTGCAGAGTCAAAGCAAGCTTCGCACTTCGTGAACATTTGTGGGCCGGGGCCAATCTCTGACAGCATTTATTTTGCCTGCGTCTGTGTGAATTCCTGCGGCTGTGATTTTGTGGCCCAAATAGGTTACTTCGGTTTTGAATAGATCGCATTTCCTTGGGTTCAGCCGCAGTTTAGCAGAAGCGACTCGCTGGAAGACCCCCTCCCAATTTTTGAGATGCTCGTCAAGAGTCCGGCCCATGACGATAATGTCATCAAGGTACACCAGGCATGTTTTCCAATGGAGGCCCTTCAATACGTGCCACATCAGCCGCTTAAAAGTTACTGGCGCGTTACATAATCCAAATGGCACCACCGCAAATTGCCACAATCCGTCGCCAATGCTAAAAGGAGTCTTCTCTCGGTCCGCTTTCTCGATCTCCACTTGCCAATACCCACTTTGCAAATCCAAAGTTGAGAACCAATTCGAACCCGATACGGTATCCAGCGTGTCATCTATCCGTGGCAGTGGGTAACTATTCTTTTTGGTGACATCGTTGAGTTTCCGGTAGTCGACGCAGAACCGGGTACTTCCATCCTTCTTTTTAACTAGTACGACCGGCGAATTCCAGGAGCTTGTTGATGGCTCAATAACTCCACCCTTCTGCATTTCGTCTACCATCCGTTCGGCTTCTTCTCGTTTGGCCGGCGGAACTCTTCGTGGCGCTTGTCGAATCGGTCTGGCGTCAGCGGTACCTATACGATGTTGAACGATGTCCGTTCTTCCGGTATTACCGTCGCCGTTGGCAAATATGGCGCTATATTTTTCTAGTAGTCGTTTGGCCATTGTCTTTTCCTGTCCATCTAGCTCATTTAACCAGGTATCCATCATGGTGGGCATTTTTGTGCTCTTATTCCTGGCTTCCTGGGGAGGGTTGTCACAGTTAACCACAGCTTCCACAGCTTGGCATTGTCCCAGCACCATTCCCGTATCAAGTGTGACCGGTGAACCAAACTCATTCAATACTCGAACTGGGATTTGCTTACTCTCGCCCACCTGTACCAAGGTTCGGCCAATCAATACCTTCGTGGCTATTTATGATGCTTCCACTACCCTCAGCTTGCCTGCTCCACAGTCTCCCTCTACGTGTGCCCAAAGAACTGCTTCCAATTTGGGTGGAATCTGCCGACGTAAACTCACTCTCACATTCCTAATGTGTGGCGCCCCATCTCCAGTGTTCATTGGTATCTCCATGTGTTCCCATTTTAATATTCTCTTCTTTAGGTCAAGAGCCAGACCATTGGTCAACATAAAATCGACACCCAGTATTACATCGTCTATTATCCCAGCCACTAAGAAAGTGTGAGTCACCTCTAAAGTTCCAATCTGAACTTTCGTTTTCACTTTCCCAGAAATTGCAGCCTCCTCTCCTGTAGCTGTCCGCGGTTTACAACCACTCAATGGTTCGACATCATCTCTTACCAGGTCCGATCTAATGATGGAATGGGTTGCGCCTTTATCCAGAGTTAAGATCAGCGATCGTCCATTCACAGCCCCACTCACGTTTAGGTTATTGTTGCTCCGACTTATTTGTGAAACGGGGATTGTGGGGCAGTCCGTTACGGGAACCAGCTTTTGCCCCTTTGAGCTGGTCCTTTTTAGTTTAACGATGGGTTTTCTCCAGAGGAACCACGAGCGTTTTCTGGTCCTCGCTTTCCTCCATCCTCTTTTCCCTTGCGTGGTGCATCACAGTCCCTGAGAAGTGCCCAGCTTTTCGGCAATTATAACATTTCCCGTCGGAGCCCTTGCGTCCGGTTGACATCATTTGAGTCAACGTCTTTATGAGATCCCTCACACTTTTCTCCAGGGATTCGTTTGGTTCCACTTCCACGCGATGGACTCTATGCACTGGTTTGCTTAACAGACTTGCTGTTTCCCGTGTCAATGCAAACGACACTGTTTCTGCGAATGTCCTTTTCGGCGTAGAGTACGTTGCTCGTGTCGTATCTGCATCCTTCAACCCATTTACGAACGCCTGGGTTTTGAGTATTTCGATTACCTCCGCGGGTGCATCTGCGTTTGTGAAGTGCGCGAGCCGTTCTATCTCCATCGCGTATTCTTGTAACGGCTCGTTTGCTTTTTGGTGCCGGTTCATCAACTCTATCTGGAACATCTGCTTCCTATGATCGCTGCCGTAACACCGTTCGATTGCAGCCGTTATTGCGTCATAATTGCTACGATCACTTGCAGGAACAGTTTGTAGCAAATCGGCGGCGGGGCCTTTCAGCGATACCACCAACGCTGCCAATTTGTTCGTCCTTGTCCAATGATTAGTTTGTGCTGTCGTCTCGAACTGTAGTTTAAAAGCACTAAACGGCACAGTTCCATCAAAGGTTGTGGCCTTAAGTTTCATCGCATTGACAGTCGTAACTGGTACGCTTGACTGTCTTTCACCCACATCACGATCAGCAATTCTCCTTGTGTATCGATGCAAACTCAATGTGCCAACGATCAGCTATTATAATGCTTGTCTTCGCCATGTGTTCTTTTTGTCGTTCCGTCTGCTTCTGACGTTTTTGTCAGTTTTGTGTATTCTCCAGTATTCCTCTAGATGGCTCCGGAATCGGTGTGTTGATGTCGTATTAGTTGGCTTAAGGCTCGGTGCGACCCCATGAGGTCACGCCAACGGTTGACAAGTGTGTCGGTTTTGAATTTGTAACAGTATAAATGTAATATAATACGTCTCATGTAAATATACCAAAAGTTAATGTTAATATACCAATAAAAGGAACTCTAATTTTAATGAATAAAGAAAAACGAGAAAACCTACACAACCTAACCAAGTGAGTTTTATTTGTTAACATTCTTCTTGGTTGAACAACTTTATTTCGTCGGAGCGTCGTTGGGGACAAGGTGGAAACGGTGCCCTTGTCTTGGCAACAATCATCGTACTCCACAGGTCGTCCGGAGCACTACAATTAATAGCCCCCCCCCCCAAGTGACATTTATCTACACAAAATTATTATCCTATTGTTTCCTGCCGTAGCGCAGGTGAAAACCTTTGTCTATGTATCCTTTTTAATCATCTCAATCTAACAAAAAACCTCAAAAAGTATCTGCGATAAGGGGCGATGTGTTCGGACTTCGCAGGAGAGGAAAATGAGATAGGCAGTTGAAGTTGAACAGTGGGGAGAGTCAGTCGTTTAGCTGTGAAGTCCAGTACAAATAACATAGTAAGTGATCAGTTCGTTTTACATTTTCATTTTACGATCGGAGTATTGTGTAGCTATAAGTGTTTCGTGATTGGAACGTTTCTTCCAGCTCGTCGTTTTTCGAATGTGCCCGCGAGTGTGTGCAGTCTCCATTTTCCATCCGTACACGAGAGACAACATCGTTTGATTCGCGGATTAAGTTATCAAGAACAGCAACGATAGCCCACTCTTCCCGGAGAACCGGAAGCACGGTAGTGCACCAGGAGTATTACACTAGCGAAGCAATAAGATATAGAAAATATCTTTGCCAATGGTGACCATAAATGAACACTTGTGTAAATACAAGGTTCTAAGAATTGTATCGCACCCATCCACACAATTAGGTGTCGCAGATTGTAAACATTTTCATGTAAGATAAACAAAAAGTGTACTGCGAGGCGTGCATCTGTAGTGTGAGAAAAATATATATTGTGTGTGTAAACGATGGAAGCATACTTCAGGCTGCACGATCGAAGGAGAGATAGGGAGAGTCTGTGCGCAACCGCGGTCCTGATCGGACATATTAGAATAGAGTTTTACGCCAACCATCGTCCAAAACGGAGGCGACTTAAAAAAATTAAAGTAAAGTCGTTCAATTTACCCGTCGATAGAGACGGATTCCATGCGTTTGTATTTGCTCTAATAGTATTGTGTGTGTGTGTGTGTGTTGTACTAGTATAATAAATTATAGAATTTTAAATATTAAAATAGTCTGTTTCCTTTATCATAAGTGTACAAGGGTGAAGTGTGATAAATGTATATGCATATATTACTCGTACCTTTGTGTAACAATTCTAAAGTCTCAATCAAATCTAAGCTTCAATTAAAACTAACATATAATTGCTTAATGTGTAGCAAGTGACACAGAAAACCACACGAGGAGAAACAAGAAAAATCCTTAATAAAATTTGAAATCAATAAATAATCAGTGCGTGTGTAGTGCTCTCGAAAATCAGTGAAAATGTGCCAGCATTTTATTTAACAAGTAGTGAGCTTTTCGGGTTTAGGTGTACGGCTGCTCTACATCACTTAACTCGCGTTGTTGTATGTAGTGTGTAGGAAATCAATAAATAATACGTGCGTGTGTAAAACTTTAAATATTAGTTAAAAAAAAGTGTTTACAGTTTGAACGTTCATTTTAAACCTAAAGTGGTTTTGGTTGATTGTTACATTTGATAGTAACAAAAGTTTCCTTTGTTATAGACAGGGGATCCATCGCGATGTGATCTAATATGTTTGTATTGAGTGTGTTCACCAATGATCGAACCGTTGCAGGTGGTTCGAGAGATACGAACTGCCTGACGAGGCTTGTTCGGAATCTTGTATGTGGTTGATTTTGGCACGCGGGTATAAACAAACAATGATTTTTGGTTGGATAGGGTTCATTTTGTGGGTAGCATGGACATGGTGGTCAAATTAAATAGACACATGAAAAAGATGATGAATAACAACTCACAGCGGTTAGTAGATTGTTGCACACAGTGCTTCCTGTTTAATTATTTCAACAGGCGGAAACCCACAATCGCGATGTGTTCACCAATAACCGTTGCAGGTGGTTCGAGAGATACGAACATGAACTGACTGACGAGGCTTGTTCGGAATCTTGTATGTGGTTGACTTTGGCATGTGGGTATATACAAACAATGATTTTTGGTTGGATTGGCTTTATTTTGTGGCGGTCAAATTCGATAGACACATGAATAAGATGATGAATAACAACTCACAGCGGTTAGTAGATTGTTGCAAACAGTGCTTCTTGTTTAATTATTTCAACAAGCGGAAACCCACAATCGCGATGTGATCTAATATGTTTGTATTGAGTGTGTTCACCGATGATCGAACCGTTGCAGGTGGTTCGAGAGATACGAACATTAACTGCCTGACGAGGCTTGTTCGGAATCTTGCATGTGGTTGACTCTGGCATGTGGGTATAAACAAACAATCATTTTTGGTTGGATTGGCTTTATTTTGTGGGTATCATAGGCATGGTGGTCAAATTCAATAGGCACATGAATAAGATAATGAATAACAACTCCCAGCGACTAGTAGATTGTTGCCAACAGAGCTTCCTGTTTAATTATTTCAACAGGCGGAAACCGCACAAATAACAAAAGGGAAGAAGATTGTGGTGGTTCTCTACATCACACGGAGAACCAACCCACAACCATATCCTGCAAACATGCAAAAGTCAAATCCTCAACGGAACATTAGCAAGTATACCAAGCCGCACACATTTCTCCGAAGTCCATATGCCTTAACAAAGCGTATATCCAAATCCTCAACGGAACATTAGCAAGTATACCAAGCCACACACATTTCTCCGAAGTTCATATGCCTTAACAAAGCGTATATTCAAATCCTCAACGGAACATTACCAACCAACTAAACCGCGCACATTTCCCCCGAAATAATCTCGGTTAACATTTCTATCTAAACGATACCCCTTTCTTGCACCCAAGCAATTTCAATTTCCTGGTGTACACAACCAACGAATCCAACTTAGCTTATACGGCAAGGATTCGCTGGAACTAAACTCATATACATAGGCATAGCAATTCTTCCACTAGATTCTTAGGAAGTGACAATGAGTTTACGATGCCACTACCACAACGCAATGGATTTTCAATTCCATGAGCCAGTCGCAATTCAACTGCCACCGGGTCCGGCCAAAAGGAAATCAAATCCAACCTGCGAAAGCGGCCAGTGGTTGTCGCTCAAGTGCATCGGTTGCCTTTATAAAAGTTAAAAGGGCCACGCGCGTTAGGCTGATTAAAGTAATCGCTAGGACCGAACTATTTGTGCTAAGTTAGTGCATGTGTAAGTGAAATAAAATAAAGACCACCTAATACGTTAAAATAAAAATCATATGGACCAAGAGTAACAGTGCCTTTTATTTATCATTCTTCATTGGTGCTCGGATTCCGGACGACAGTTCTCGTGAAGGATTAATTCCACGGGAGTGTAGTGAATCCGTGCCATACGCTGGCACCAAACACCTCCCGCACACTGGTAACCCCGAAAACGAACAAGCAACCTTCAAACATTTGCGCGTAAAAATTGTGACATTTCACCGGTGCCCCCCCGATACAAAAACAACGCAACCTCCACCCCAAAAAAACTAGAATAGTGTCTGTGCCCGTAACTAAAAGCATTTTTCAAAAACAATTACAAAGTGCACGATAAAAACACACACCTCCCGAACCACAGCGACGCTTAAATACCAAACATTTTCCGCATGCGTGTATGTTATTTCAATTTAAAACTATTAATCCAATATAATGGACAACAATAACGCAAACATTAGTACCATTGGTAATTAAACAAATTCTGAGTGAAATCCGGCAAAGGTTTTCTATCCGAAAGTGAAGTAAGACAGCCAAGATGGTTATTGGGCTTCGGTGGTTTTTTTTTTACATCATCTCTCATTGGACAATCAAATCGAAAACACCAAAAACAGCACGTGCACATAATTGTTTCGATGCACATTAACCCAAAGCAAGTGCAACAAAATCTATGTTGAAATAAATAAAATTATACATACGAGAGACTACAAAACGCCACAACCTACATTTTCTTACCGCATATATTTACAAAATTGTTTCACTTTCCCAACAGTAATACACACCGTTTAAACACTTATTCCCAATCAGAGAATTCAATTCAAAATTTAAGCATTTTCAACACCAGTACATCGTAAATGAACCAAAGAACATTAAAGACAGTCTGCCAGAACTAAGTGCCAGTGTAAAAATTAAAAAGACCAATTAAAGGGCAACCAGCGCCCCAACGAATCACGTCAACCCGAACAACGTCGAAGCGACGCACCATCACCATACCAGGGACGGCAGTCACATCATCAAAAGGACACCAGGTTTTTTTTACCCTTTTTCTTTGTTCTCTCTCTTTTTATTTCATTTTTTTCCTTTTCTTTTTCTTTCCTTTCGGTGAGTTCCCTCTGAGCCACCAAACATAAAGTTAAATTATAAACATTATATTACGTAATATTAATTACCGCATCATTAATCATCTTTCCTCTTTATAACTAACGATGCTTACATTTGTGCACTGACAAATCCAGAAACAGTTACCCTATTAAACGAATAAAATAAGCGTAATCATAAACACAGATTAAACAATCTATAACATTTATAAAGAAGAACGAAGTATATATATAATAAGTAAATATTTAAAAATTGTATAACGTAAATCAATTACTCTGCATTTGAACTTCACAGTCCCTCTTGTTCCTTTTTTTTAACGTTTTACTAAAATTAAAGCAATCAAGTACACAAGGCATCTGAACAGGAAATTTTATTGAAACACTAGGATATATAGCGACAAATGACATGAGAATAAACGCGCACTCTGCACCATAATTCCCTTTAAAAATTATTAACCTTTTGCAAACTCCACATAAAAGAGAAAAACATTAAGTCAAGAAAACAAAGGTGCAAATTCCATAATTAACAAAATTCACCCAATTAACTTAAAAACTGTAGCAGATACAATTTTTTATTTCCCTTAACCGAAAAACTAAAAATTCAATCTCGAAACTCGTTAAGAAAATTATCAATTCAATAAAACTTAAAAATATTTAAATCCAAATAATCAAACAAATTTCAAATTAAAACTTTAGCACCAAATATATTATAACTTATCGTAAGTAATATTCTGGGCTTAATCCACGAACAGCACCTTATTAACAGCACTTGCCACACCACTCGACTCCATTCAACGCCTTTCGACTCCTCGCGTTCACTGGGGACTCGTTTGACAATACCAAAACTTGCTCGACGCCCTCGCGGACACCCCTCGACGCCCCGCGTCCCAATTCGCCACCCTTGCTGCGCACGCAAACGCAACGCGACTCATCCTGCCTCCCCCAATCCCGGCTCCCTTTTGACTCCACAACCACGATGGCCATCACACGAGCCGGCGTACCCACCCAAGCGCAGGAAGAACCTGAGTCTCCAGAATTCCACGACGCTTCCGGCATTGAATTCAGACACAACCCCGCCAGTATCGAAACCGTAGAGCTGGTATTCACCGCCCACGGACCAATACCGGAAGCCCTTCGGACCGCGGCACTCGTTAACGTTCTCGCCCCCGCGCAGCTACTGCACGTAGCCAACATAATTAGAACTCCGGGCCCGACACCTTATTCAGACATCAAGTCCTCCCTCCTAAGAGCCCTCAACGTTCCCCTGGCAACGCGGCAACAACAACTGGCATGGGGAGCCAACATAACCGGCCTTAGACCCACCCACTACCTAACGCACCTACGCGATGCCCGGGGACCAAATCAGACCGCACATCTCAGGTCCCTACCCGGCCCGACTCCGGGCCATCCTGATGGGCCTTACGGACCAACGCCTGAGCCATCTGGCCCAAATCACCGACGACATCCAGGCGATCCAACCACCACAGCCCGAACCCCCGCGTACCACGTAAACACAGTCAACTCCCATCCCGCGCCCCCACACCCACCCACACCGCCTCACCTACCCTCCGCGGGAATTACAACTACTAGCAACCCCCGGCGCAGCGGAGTACCCAAGCACCTCGACCCGCGAACCCCACCCCGACTACCCTCCGGCAATCGTCACCACCTCGGACCTCCTAGCACTACAGGCCTCACTCCGCCCCGACCTAAACCAGATTCATGCGGACGCCCGAAACCTCTAGCGAAGCGCGCAGAACCGCCCCCTCAACTGGCACCAACCCCCTGCAATATGCAGCCCAGCACGCCACTAACAGGCAGCAACCTCCGAAATATATGTCGCAGCAAACCCCTGCTCACCGACCCCCACACCGGCCTACCCGCGACGTCCACGCCACCAGGCAAAACACGTCCAACAACACCGTCACACGCGCTTGGTGCGCCAACCACTAACGGTACGGCAACCGCACGATCAATCGCAGACCACCCTGCGGTTGGACCCAACCAACCACCAACCAGCGCGGTTCTTTAAACTAACTTCGCCGACCGACACTCACGCGCAACCGGCCGGCATCCCATCCATAAGACGCCTAACGATCAAAGACTCCCAGCTGAATATCAACTTCACCGTCGACACCGGTGCCGACATCTCTGACCTCCCGCGATCATTCGCCCCGCGCAACCGCGCGCCCGCCGCCTTACAGCTGTCAGCAGCAAACAACTCCCCGATACGCACGTACGGACAAAAAAAGGTGACCCTCCACCCGGGCCTCAGGCATCCAATCACATGGCAATTCGTCATAGCGGACGTCAACGAACCCCTAATAGGTTCCGACCTACTAGGAACGCACAACCTGCTGGTCGATTCCACCCACAACAGGCTAGTAGCCCACACGCGCCTTCCTTACCCCACCGGCATCCCCAGCGATAATACCCCGGGCCACACCACCCACAGACACAATCCAGGCCATGATATGGGAATTCGTTAATACGACAATTCCCCTACCCAACCAGCGCCGACACAGGGCAAGCGTGTTTCACCACATCAAAACACGAGGCCCCGCAGTAAGCCAGCGCCCACGCCGCCTGGCGCCCGAAAAACTACGCGCTGCACGCGCCGAGTTCGACCAAATGATCACGCAAGGTATCTGTCAACCATCAGTCAGTCCTTGGGGCAAGCCCACTTCACTTAGTAAAAAACCGTTCCCGGGAATGGCGCCCATGCGGGGATTACAGGCTGCTGAACGCAGCAACAGTCCCCGACAGATACCCAATCGCGCACCTCTACGACTTCTCATACAAACTACGGGGGTGCAAGGTTTTCACCACCCTGGACCTCACCAGGGCCTACCGCCAGCTCCCGGTGGCACCGGAAGATATCCCGAAAACGGCAGTGATTACGCCCTTCGGACTCTTCGAGTTCAAAAGCAATGACCTTCGGCCTCAGAAATGCCGCCAAGACATCCCAGAGATATCGACTCGGCACTACGTGGTCTCGGTTTTTGCCTCGAGCGCCTCCACGAATTCGGTCTTGTCACCAACCCCGATAAGTGCCAATACGCCAAGAGCCAATAGATCACTTATCTCGGGTTATTGAACAATCATGGGGCCGCCCCCTCCCAGGCCGCGTAGAGCAGGCGAACTTTTCATGGACGGCGAAACGCCACGCACCCAGCAGCCGGATGTGGGCCACCTCCGCGACCACCTTCGCAAGGACAGAGCAACACCCGTGACCGGACACGGCTCTAAAAAACTCTTCGTCCACCCTGAACTGCACAGCTGTACGCACGTCTTTGTCAGAGTGGATAAGGTCAAAAAGCCCTTGGACCCACCATACGACGGCCCGTTCAGAGTCTCCAACCGCATCAGTGACCGTATCTTCGAGGTCGACATCCGAGGCAAACGATCCACGGTCAGTGTCGAGAGACTCCAACCTTGTTTCCTGGAGGCTTCAGCCCCAGACCCTCAACCCGCACCAACACCCGACCCCACCAGAAACCCCCAGCCGCCCCAACCACCACTTACCCGTAGCCAAGTGCGCCCGCCCCCGGGCAAACCAAACCCACCGGACCCCTAGCTACCTAACATCCCTCCCGCCACACACCAACCTACTCCCTTCGCCCTACCCTTATTACATGACTACGTCACTGGGCGGGGAGTACTGTGGGGGTTCTCTACATCACACGGAGAACCAACCCACAACCCTATCCTGCAAACATGCAAAAGTCAAATCCTCAACGGAACATTAGCAAGTATACCAAGCCGCACACATTTCTCCGAAGTTCATATGCCTTAACAAAGCGTATATTCAAATCCTCAACGGAACATTAGCAAGTATACCAAGCCGCACACATTTCTCCTAAGTTCATATGCCTTTACAAAGCGTATATTCAAATCCTCAACGGAACATTAGCAAGTATACCAAGCCGCACACATTTCTCCGAAGTTCATATGCCTTTACAAAGCGTATATTCAAATCCTCAACGTAACATTAGCAAGTATACCAAGCCGCACACATTTCTCCGAAGTCCATATGCCATAACAAAGCGTATATCCAAATCCTCAACGGAACATTAGCAAGTATACCAAGCCACACACATTTCTCCGAAGTTCATATGCCTTAACAAAGCGTATATTCAAATCCTCAACGGAGCATTACCAACCAACTAAACCGCGCACAGTTCCCCCGAAATTATCCCGGTTAACATTTCTATCTAAACGATACCCCTTTCTTGCACCCAAGCAATTTCAATTTCCTGGTGTACACAACCAACGAATCCAACTTAGCTTATACGGCAAGGATTCGCTGGAACTAAACTCATATACATAGGCATAGCAATTCTTCCACTCGATTCTTAGGAAGTGACAATGAGTTTACGATGCCACTACCACAACGCAATGGATTTTCAATTCCATGAGCCAGTCGCAATTCAACCACCGGTCAAAAGGATATCAAATCCAACCTGCGAAAGCGGTCAGTGGTTGTCGCTCAAGTGCATCGGTTGCCTTTATAAAAGTTAAAAGGGCCACGCGCGTTAGGCTGATTAAAGTAATCGCTAGGACCGAACTATTTGTGCTAAGTTACATTAACGAACCATCGAGACCTGCATGTGTAAGTGAAATAAAATAAAGACAACCTAATACGTTAAAATAAAAATCATATGGACCAAGAGTAACAGTGCCTTTTAGTTATCATTCTTCATTGGTCCTCGGATTCCGGACGATAGTTCTCGTGAAGGATTAATTCCACGGAAGTGTAGTGAATCCGTGCCATACGCTGGCATCAAACACCTCCCGCACACTGGTGACCCCGAAAACGAACAAGCAACCTTCAAACATTTGCGCGTAAAAATTGTGACATTTCACCGATGCCCCCCCCGATACAAAAACAACGCAACCTCCACCCCAAAAAAACTAGAACAGTGTCTGTACCCGTAACTAAAAGCATTTTTCAAAAACAATTACAAAGTGCACGATAAAAACACACACCTCCCGAACCACAGCGACGCTTAAATACCAAACATTTTCCGCATGCGCGTATGTTATTTCATTTTAAAACTATTAATCCGATATAATGGACAACAATAACGCAAACATTAGTACCATTGGTAATTAAACAAATTCTGAGTGAAATCCGGCAAAGGTTTTCTATCCGAAAGTGAAGTAAGACAGCCAATACGGTTATTGGGCTTCGGTCGATTTAGTTTATCATCATCTCTCATTGGGCAATCAAATCGAAAACACAAAAAATAGCACGTGCACATAATTGTTTCGATGCACATTAACCCAAAGCAAGTGCAACAAAATCTATTCATTAAAATAAATAAAATTATACATACGAGAGACTACAAAACGCCACAACCTACATTTTCTTACCGCATATATTTACAAAATTGTTTCACTTGCCCAACAGTAATACACACCGTTTAAACACTTATTCCCAATCAGAGAATTCAATTCGAAATTTAAGCATTTTCAACACCAGGACATCGTAAATGAACCAAAAAACATTAAAGACAGTCTGCCAGAACTAAGTGCCAGTGTAAAAATTAAAACGACCAATTAAAGGGCAACCAGCGCCCCAACGAATCACGTCAACCCGAACAACGTCGAAGCGACGCACCATCACCATACCAGGGACTGCAGTCACATCATCAAAAGGACACCAGGTTTTTTTACCCTTTTTCTTTGTTCTCTCTCTTTTTATTTCATTTTTTTTTCCTTTTCTTCAAATTTGTTATCTCTCCTTTCGGTGAGTTCCCTCTGAGCCACCAAACATAAAGTTAAATTATAAACATTATATTACATAATATTAATTACCGCATCATTAATCACCTTTCCTCTTTATAACTAACAATGCTTACATTTGTGCACTGACAAATCCAGAAACAGTTACCCTATTAAACGAATAAAATAAGCGTAATCATAAACACAGATTAAACAATCTATAAAATTTATAAAGAAGAACGAAGTATATATATAATAAGTAAATATTTAAAAATTGTATAACGTAAATCAATTACTCTGCCTTTGACCTTCACAGTCCCTCTTGTTCCTTTTTTTTAACGTTTTACTAAAATTAAAGCAATCAAGTACACAAGGCATCTGAACAGGAAATTTTATTGAAACACTAGGATATATAGCGACAAATGACATGAGAATAAACGCGCACTCTGCACCATAATTCCCTTTAAAAATTATTAACCTTTTGCAAACTCCACATAAAAGAGAAAAACCTTAAGTCAAGAAAACAAAGGTGCAAATTCCATAATTAACAAAATTCACCCAATTAACTTAAAAACTGTAGCAGATACAATTTTTTATTTCCCTTAACCGAAAAACTAAAAATTCAATCTCGAAACTCGTTAAGAAAATTATCAATTCAATAAAACTTAAAAATATTTAAATCCAAATAATCAAACAAATTTCAAATTAAAACTTTAGCACCAAATATATTATAACTTATCGTAAGTAATATTCTGGGCTTAATCCACGAACAGCACCTTATTAACAGCACTTGCCACACCACTCGACTCCATTCAACGCCTTTCGACTCCTCGCGTTCACTGGGGACTCGTTTGACAATACCAAAACTTGCTCGACGCCCTCGCGGACACCCGTCGACGCCCCGCGTCCCAATTCGCCACCCTTGCTGCGCACGCAAACGCAACGCGACTCATCCTGCCTCCCCCAATCCCGGCTCCCTTTTGACTCCACAACCACGATGGCCATCACACGAGCCGGCGTACCCACCCAAGCGCAGGAAGAACCTGAGTCTCCAGAATTCCACGACGCTTCCGGCATTGAATTCAGACACAACCCCGCCAGTATCGAAACCGTAGAGCTGGTATTCACCGCCCACGGACCAATACCGGAAGCCCTTCGGACCGCGGCACTCGTTAACGTTCTCGCCCCCGCGCAGCTACTGCACGTAGCCAACATAATTAGAACTCCGGGCCCGACACCTTATTCAGACATCAAGTCCTCCCTCCTAAGAGCCCTCAACGTTCCCCTGGCAACGCGGCAACAACAACTGGCATGGGGAGCCAACATAACCGGCCTTAGACCCACCCACTACCTAACGCACCTACGCGATGCCCGGGGACCAAATCAGACCGCACTTCCTCAGGTCCCTACCCGGCCCGACTCGGGCCATCCTGATGGGCCTTACGGACCAACGCCTGAGCCATCTGGCCCAAATCACCGACGACATCCAGGCGATCCAACCACCACAGCCCGAACCCCCGCGTACCACGTAAACACAGTCAACTCCCATCCCGCGCCCCCACACCCACCCACACCGCCTCACCTACCCTCCGCAGGAATTACAACTACTAGCAACCCCCCGGCGCAGCGGAGTACCCAAGCACCTCGACCCGGCGAACCCCACCCCGACTACCCTCCGGCAATCGTCACCACCTCGGACCTCCTAGCACTACAGGCCTCACTCCGCCCCGACCTAAACCAGATTCATGCGGACGCCCGAAACCTCTAGCGAAGCGCGCAGAACCACCCCCTCAACTGGCACCAACCCCCTGCAGTATGCAGCCCAGCACGCCACTAACAGGCAGCAACCTCCGAAATATATGTCGCAGCAAACCCCTGCTCACCGACCCCCACACCGGCCTACCCGCGACGTCCACGCCACCAGGCAAAACACGTCCAACAACACCGTCACACGCGCTTGGTGCGCCAACCACCAACGGTACGGCAACCGCACGATCAATTGCAGACCACCCTGCGGTTGGACCCAACCAACCACCAACCAGCGCGGTTCTTTAAACTAACTTCGCCGACCGACACTCACGCGCAACAGGCCGGCATCCCATTCATAAGACGCCTAACGATCAAAGACTCCCAGCTGAATATCAACTTCACCGTCGACACCGGTGCCGACATCTCTGACCTCCCGCGATCATTCGCCCCGCGCAACCGCGCGCCCGCCGCCGTACAGCTGTCAGCAGCAAACAACTCCCCGATACGCACGTACGGACAAAAAAAGGTGACCCTCCACCCGGGCCTCAGGCATCCAATCACATGGCAATTCGTCATAGCGGACGTCAACGAACCCCTAATAGGTTCCGACCTACTAGGAACGCACAACCTGCTGGTCGATTCCACCCACAACGGGCTAGTAGCCCACACCGCGCCTTCTTTACCCCACCGGCATCCCCAGCGACAATACCCCGGGCCACACCACCCACAGACACAATCCAGGCCATGATATGGGAATTCGTTAATACGACAATTCCCCTACCCAACCAGCGCCGACACAGGGCAAACGTGTTTCACCACATCAAAACACGAGGCCCCGCAGTAAGCCAGCGCCCACGCTGCCTGGCGCCCGAAAAACTACGCGCAGCACGCGCCGAGTTCGACCAAATGATCACGCAAGGTATCTGTCAACCATCAGTCAGTCCTTGGGCAAGCCCACTTCACTTAGTAATAAAACGTTCCGGGGGGTAGCGGCCATGAGGGGATTACAGGCTGCTGAACGCAGCAACAGTCCCCGACGGATACCCAATCGCACACCTCTACGACTTCTCATACAAACTACGAGGGTGCAAGGTTTTCACCACCCTGGACCTCACCAGGGCCTACCACCTGATCCCGGTGGCACCGGAAGATATCCCAAAAACGGCAGTCATTACACCCTTCGGACTCTTCGAGTTCAAAGTAATGACCTTCGGTCTCAGGAATGCCGCCCAGACATTCCAGAGATATATCGACTCGGCACTACGTGGTCTCGATTTTTGCCTCGGGCGCCTCCGCGAATTCGGTCTTGTCACCAACCCCGATAAGTGCCAATACGCCAAAGAGCAAATCACTTATCTCGGTTACATTGTTGACAATCAGGGCATACGCCCCCTCCCAGGCCGCGTAGAGGCAGGCGAACTTTTCATGGACGGCGAAACGCCACGCACCCAGCAGCCGGATGTGGGCCACCTCCGCGACCACCTTCGCAAGGACAGAGCAACACCCGTGACCGGACACGGCTCTAAAAAACTCTTCGTCCACCCTGAACTGCACAGCTGTGCGCACGTCTTTGTCAGAGTGGATAAGGTCAAAAAGCCCTTGGACCCCCCATACGACGGCCCCTTCAGAGTCTCCAACCGCATCAGCGACCGTGTCTTCGAGATCGACATCCGAGGCAAACGATCCACGGTCAGTGTCGAGAGACTCAAACCTTGTTTCCTGGAGGCTTCAGCCCCAGACCCTCAACCCACACCAACACCCGACCCCACCAGAAACCCCCAGCCGCCCCAACCACCACTTACCCGTAGCCAAGTGCGCCCCCCCGGGCAAACCAAACCCACCGGACCCCTAGCTACCTAACATCCCTCCCGCCACACACCAACCTACTCCCTTCGCCCTACCCTTATTACATGACTACGTCACTGGGCGGGGAGTACTGTGGGGGTTCTCTACATCACACGGAGAACCAACCCACAACCCTATCCTGCAAACATGCAAAAGTCAAATCCCCAACGGAACATTAGCAAGTATACCAAGCCGCACACATTTCTCCGAAGTTCATATGCCTTAACAAAGCGTATATTCAAATCCTCAACGGAACATTAGCAAGTATACCAAGCCGCACACATTTCTCCGGAGTTCATATGCCTTAACAAAGCGTATATTCAAATCCTCAACGGAACATTAGCAAGTATACCAAGCCGCACACATTTCTCCGAAGTTCATATGCCTTTACAAAGCGTATATTCAAATCCTCAACGTAACATTAGCAAGTATACCAAGCCGCACACATTTCTCCGAAGTCCATATGCCTTAACAAAGCGTATATCCAAATCCTCAACGGAACATTAGCAAGTATACCAAGCCACACACATTTCTCCGAAGTTCATATGCCTTAACAAAGCGTATATTCAAATCCTCAACGGAGCATTACCAACCAACTAAACCGCGCACAGTTCCCCCGAAATTATCCCGGTTAACATTTCTATCTAAACGATACCCCTTTCTTGCACCCAAGCAATTTCAATTTCCTGGTGTACACAACCTACGAATCCAACTTAGCTTATACGGCAAGGATTCGCTGGAACTAAACTCATATACATAGGCATAGCAATTCTTCCACTCGATTCTTAGGAAGTGACAATGAGTTTACGATGCCACTACCACAACGCAATGGATTTTCAATTCCATGAGCCAGTCGCAATTCAACCACCGGTCAAAAGGAAATCAAATCCAACCTGCGAAAGCGGTCAGTGGTTGTCGCTCAAGTGCATCGGTTGCCTTTATAAAAGTTAAAAGGGCCACGAGCGTTAGGCTGATTAAAGTAATCGCTAGGACCGAACTATTTGTGCTAAGTTACATTAACGAACCATCGAGACCTGCATGTGTAAGTGAAATAAAATAAAGACAACCTAATACGTTAAAATAAAAATCATATGGACCAAGAGTAACAGTGCCTTTTATTTATCATTCTTCATTGGTCCTCGGATTCCGGACGATAGTTCTCGTGAAGGATTAATTCCACGGGAGTGTAGTGAATCCGTGCCATACGCTGGCATCAAACACCTACCCCACAAGATCACCATAACCACCCTAGCGAAACTGTAAGTAGGCTCCATAATCTTTCATTAATTTATATTTTTGTGTGCACACCATTTTTATTGTGCAACAGACTCAGGTGGGAAAACCCCCTGCTTCTACAAATCGCCTGAATCTAATTAACTAAAAAATACTATAAGAACGCCGTATGCAAGCAGATGATCTCTTCATCCTCAGGATCGGTTCACTGTGCGAATCTTTACTATTGTATCTCCTTCAACACCGACCCCCGCAATCCTCGCTTATTCTATTTACCCGCACACCACACTTCATACGAGTCTAATGACTTAACACTTCTGCTCTTAAGCTCCGTCTCCTAGTTACGCCACTCTTCTCTTACAAATCATAGATACCGCGTCTTATCCAGGGTCTTTCCCTGTCTTATTGTGTTGTTTATTGTTACAGATTCACAAATGAATGTACTGGGGACATCTAGTACGTTCACATCTGCTTGCCATGTGGCAACTGTCACCCGCCAGCTGATTACGTGTCAGTAAAAAAAGGGACGCCACTTAGGCGTCATCGGATTTTGAATGAACTCAAGGATTTGTGGCGGTCCGTGCGAATGCCACTACTTACCTGCTTATCTACCACCAGATAACCCCTTATGTATAAGTGTCCTGTCCATAAAAACGTGTACTCACCTGCATTGGCATGTCTAACAACCACAAAAACCGCTGAAAAGCAATGTCTACTGATACGAAAAGTATAACATGGGCATTAATAACCTGAAAAGTATGACTTACCTGCCCATACGACTAACCATCAGCTGCAATGCTTAACTGCGCTGATGATGTAAACACCATCAGCAACACAAGCATGTCCATAGGAAGGGCTAATTGGTCGCACATCTAGCAACCAACATTGCATTACTTTCTACCAACAAAATGCTCATAAGAAGCCGCGACAATGCAACAAGAGATGTTTTTATTTCTCTTGATTCTTTCACGAAATGCCCACATCGGTCGCTAACTCGAGCCACACACAGGGAAACCCACATCTGGCACCAACAGGCCATAGAGAATGCACAGTGTAAATACACGTGCGCCCGTTCGACTTCCATAATGCCAACACCACAAATACAATGATCTGTGCCGAACAACTCGCCCCTGCTGCGAAGGTGTTATTTTTCATGTTTATGTAATGTCTAAGATTCGCATGCTGAGCGACACAAACGAGGAGCACCAACACGGGATGGTTGTGTGTGTTCAACCCTTCTATGATAGGGATAACGTAAAGAAAAATGACCAAATATGGTCATCAGGGCGATGGATAGATTTTTTGGTAGCCTGTCGCTTCGAGGGCGGTGATCAGTCGTGTCGTGTATGCTGGAAAAGGTAGAGCCTCAGACCGTATATTATCAGATCTCTCATGGGATGTTCCAAGAGACAACATAGCGCGCGGTTAAAGTTAAACGTGACTTTTATATATTCACTTAATGTTGACAACTATATTCAATTAATGTAAATAACAGTATCACATACCAGTGTGTAATACAACACCGTTAGTGCGGTTAAGTTAAACGTGACTTATATATTCTACTAATGTTGACAACTATATTCAATTAACACCAATAACAGTATCACATACTAGTGTTTAATACAACACCATTAGTGCGGTTAAGTTAAACGTAACTTTTATATATTCAATTAATGTTAATAACTATATTTAATTAATGTTGATAACTATATTCAATTAACACCAATAACAGTATCACATACTAGTGTCTAATACAACACCATTAGTGCGGTTAAATTAAACGTAACCTTTACATATTCAATTAATGTTAATAATTATACACCAATTAATTAACCATGGAGTCGGATTTATAAATTACAGTTTTGTTTTAATAACCAGAATAAAGTATTTGTTTTTACGTTACCAGAGTAACTCGGCGTATTTCTTGTGCGGTAAATACAGGCAGGCAGCAGAAGGATTGGGTTGGCGTTCCGCTAATACATCCACAAAACCTCAAACCCAACAGGTTTTCCTCACTATTTAAGGACGCCAAAATATTAAAATAAATTGGAGAAAAATATTAAATCAAAAATTAAAGTCGTTTTTTTACTACTGGATCCGGCCGAATTTCAGGTCTCCTTTCGCAGCAATCGGTCGTCACTCTTCCCCAGGTCTGAGGAAGCATGGTGGCAACTGCAACGGGTCACTTCAGGAGCGGTCTAAAGAGATCCCTCGTCCTTTTCAGGACAAGGAGACGCGCTCCCTGAGAGAAGAACCGCAACACTAGGGCCAAGCCAGCATACCGGCAATAGGTTCCAAGAACTGAGAGAATGCTCACTCTCAGGCCCTACAACCAACGTGTCAACAAAAAAAAAAGAGAAGACAGTCCCGCAGCCCATTGTCTTTCAATTTCCCTACTCTTCCAAACAAAACGGCAATAAAAAAACCCACGGTTCGTTCAAATTTACCCAACCGAAACATCAATGCCACTTACATTCGTCAACGTTTTTGTACTAAAAAGAATAATTGATTCTATTAGTACACAGTACGAAAAATCACACTCCTTAGGGATGGATTTATCCTAATTCTAGCTATAGACCAAGAAACACACCAACTCACACCCACAACTCCTCTCTCTCTATAATAAATATACGCCAAGTAGCAAATTTACATAAACTACTTGGCAAAAATCGAAATAAAAAGTTGGCGTGAAAAAATATTACAGACGTCAGAAAAGTTTGACGAAAAGTTTCGAGAAGAAACAATACCGCCGCAATGAACGGGGTAACTAAAATACTTAGTCAAGGCGAGTGATCAAAAACGCGAGTGGGTGAGAAATCGTCCAACAATTAAATATCGCCACGTGTGAACAACTCCACTGTAACACATCATAACAGGTGGATCAAAACTTCTGCACCCCCTGCAACAAGAAAACCTGAAGCGTCGACCAATGAAGCGGTCCGACGACCCACGGACATGTAAGTCGATGTGACCTAGTAAAATTTATTATTATTAATATATGCAACAAGTTAGTGAAAATTAATAATATTTATTGTTGGCAATATACATAACATCTGGACGAACAGGCCAACATCGTCGACACCCATCACGCCTTCACCTCAATCTTCCCGGCACCATCTAAGGCCTCCACCGTCAGCAATATACCTCGCGCCCAGCTCCGGAAACGTCCTCCAGTGCAGATACCAACACTTTCGGGCAGACATTCGGAATGGAGGCCATTCAAGGACCTATTATAGGCAGTACTGGCGAGCCACCCGGACCTCACGGGTGTGGAATGTCTCTACTACTGAAAGTCCAGTCGCCGGTACGACGTCGCTAGGGCCATCAAAAACATCCCCGTCACGGAGAAAAACTATAATCGGGATTGGGACAAACTGGTAGAGCATTCCAACACTGCCTTGAACGCCTTCTTCCAGGTACCTGTTAACCTCAAGGAATCTCCTACGTCAACTCCGCGACGCCACCAATGAGGCTTCCATCCCTTTAATACTAACCTCTTTGGAGCCAGCCTCCACCGCTAATCACGCTATACGCAAAATCATCCAGTTACAGGATGAGGTGCTCTGCAAGCCCTAGTATTGGCCCCATACATGTTACGTAATAAAAGCCCCCCGCCAATAAGCGTCATTTGCGGCACGTTTTGATTTACTTTTTGCTTGTAGAAGTATATGGTAATCAGTACCAAACTGACCATCATCTGGTAAACATCGCTCATCGATTAAGGTGTATGAAAACATAAACAAAAAATTGTGTTTCGTCTTATGAGTATAGGTATGCCAACAACTTTTCTGCACCCGGAGTAATTAAAAAACAATCAATGCGGATACGTGTTGTACGAAGTATTTCTTTGCATGGGCGTGTGCACACTATAATGAAATAAATACTTGAATATAAATACTTGTGAAGATAATATTTATAAGAATCGAACGTGTGAACGGTGTTTACGCGTGAGCGCGCGAACAATGTGGGTGTGTGCGCGAGGCCACTGTGGGGGTTCTCCACATGACACAGAGAACCAACCCACAATATCAGCCCGATTTCGCCCGCCAGCAGCGCACCACCTCAACCCCAATTCCCGGCCAGCTATTTCACCTGAAAAAATATATATCCCAAAAGGACGCATTACTGAATTCATTATTTTATGCAGGTAATGCATAATTGAATTCAGTACCACTTGCCATACGGCATCTCCATTGCGTTAACCCCATGAGGTTTCCACCCGAAATCTCAGTCATATTGGTTAGCAACAACCAAGTCTAACCGAACGACGCGGTTACATCATCGCAAAACCGCTGGGGTAATTTTCAAATTCTTCGAGTTTGGTTCCCACGCTCATATTTCCCAAGTCGTCGCAGCGTTCCTTCGACTTCTCACAGACACGCTATTCGCTGGGGATCAATAAACTCTTTAGTCAGGTGAATAGTATAAAACAATTTTCATCCCATTTCATTTGCCACTTCGCTGAGTGCATTGCACTCTGAGATCAAACCGATGTCCTAACTAGGTCACTCGGTCATCACCAGACTTTGCGTTCGTGCATGCAATAAGCAAATCCTCCCGGGGATCATTCTATCTAGTCCATCGACTATTTAATCATCCAAAGGTTTTATTCACCTCAATGGGCGGGGAAAATGAGAGAGCCCAGATGAGAGTATGATCTCAATTCGTTGATCATTGTGCATATCCCAAGAAGACAATTTTCATCCCTAATTGGGGTTAGTCAATATTCAACCACGAAAGTGCGCAAACGTTCCTTAGTCGCTATCAATCCATCTAAAGGTGTACACGTTCCCCTGTCGCAGTTCAACCATCGTTTTCAGCCCACTTTTTCTTATATTTTCTGAGGCGATATAGTCGAATTTCAACCACCACCGCGGTCGGTCACGCCACATTACAGTCGCATATTAATCACCAGCGTACACACGCGTTTTTATGGGAGTGCGAGTTTTCCTTTTTTGTCTCGAGGAGGTAAAGTCAATTTGTAATGGAGTAAAAATTGTTGCAACAATATAGACGATTCCGAAAGAACTTGAAGGAGTACATCAGCAAAGAATCGTGTGTTTTTAATAAGAACTTAACAATACATCAAATTCAAAAGATACATTAAAGTAGTCAGTGATTGTGATTTTAAATTATAAACACTTTTAAGTAAAAAAATAAAATAAAAAGAACATATCAAGAACATAACAACAACAGTGCAGTTTATTTTACACTCTTTTATGGATTATTGGATATTTTTTGAGAACCTGTATTCGTCCAAACATCGCTGGGTATTTAAGTGAATCCGTGGCGTGCCGGCACAGCTAACTTTTACCCCACACCACAATCTATTTGTCCTTCGCGTAATAAAAGGGGAAAAAAAAGTGAAAAGACGTGGTCCATAATATGGACGTAAATCAAAAATGCCAACTGGCAGAGCAGAAACAAGTTATTAAAGAGTTAAAACCAAAGTCCGCGTTAATAAAACGCCCTGCGAGCTCCCCACCGACACGAGCGACAACAAAATCCAACAAGTCAAACGAGACAATAATAGGCTTGCTCGAAAAAGAGCAAAAAAAGAGGAGGGCAACAAATTCCCCCCGGTTCCATATAATGACAGCAATGTAACAAATAACATGTTTGCATATTTAGCGACTACCGAGACTGAGGACGAGGAGGGGGGAATCAGTGACCTTGAAGCAAGGTTAGCCCGAGCAAGGGCACAATTAGCTTAGAAGCGTCGCAGAAAAAAGGAATTAGTTGAAAAGGGCCAGCTAATGGTGAAACAACATCAGCAGAAAAAACAGCAACAATGTGCACAACAAAATACTAACCAGCAAAAAGAATGTCCACCGCAACAGATGACGCAACAACAACCACAACAAAAAAGGAAAACGATGATGCCACCTATCAACATACAGATATGGGTTGTAACGAACTCGCAAGTTTTTGTAAGCTTTCTAGTGGGGAGGATTTTTCAATTAAAGTACTGAGAGGAAACAGGTTTGCCATACAGACAAATTCGGTTGATGACTTTGAAAAAAAGAAAAATGTGCTAAAAAGGGCCACCGCGGAATTTTACACGTACACCCCTAAAAAAATATAGAATATAACGGTTCTACTAAAGAGCGTCGTGCTTGAAACAGAACCAGAAGTCCAATTACAAACGCTACGAGAGCTTAACTGTAATGATATTGAGTTTATCGTGATAAAACCCTTCAATACAGCTAGGGCTAGAAGGGAGAATCGTAAACTACCATTCTACCTGGTATAACTGCGTCCCGGTAGCAAAATTGGTGGACTTACGAAAATCACTATCCTGAACCATCAAATTGTCACATAGGACAAATTGAAAAAAGGCAGAGATTTAATCCAGGGTCTTCGCTGCCAAAGGTTCGGGCACTCAGCAGCAAACTGCGAAGTACAGTATCGATGCGTAAGATGCGGACAGGACCACAGGGCAGAACAATGCACATTAGGTAAAGAAAGGATAGACGACAGATCCGTTCTAAAGTGTGCAGTCTGTAAGAGCGAGAGACACCCCGCTAATTATCGAGGTTGTCCTAAATTCCGCGAAATAGAGGAAACAAAGTGTTCACGACAACGAAAAATAGAACGCCCGATAGTTCAATCTCGACCAGCGCTAAATGTAACACCCCAGTTCTCGTATGCTCAAGTAACCGCTGGTAGAAGAAACACACCCTACGGACCAGGCGTACATCAACAAAATCTATTTATAGTGGAGCTAGAGACTCTTTTCCGATGCATATAACTTCATTCGGAAGGGAACTATTACATCGTAGGTGGCGATTTGATGCGAAACGCCCAAATTGAGGGATTAGCATGTCCAACACGAGAGGAAATCAAGCAGCTGGTTTCCTAGATCAACATCACATTGAATATAAGGCTGACCTGCTAGTGTTACGTAGTAAAATCCCCTATCCTCGATGGCCCACCGACATACTGATAGATTTTATATTTGTAGCAAATAAATTGAAGGGAATTTAAAAGTAGAGTTTAGGTTTGAGAACCGGTGATTTACATTTTCGGAGTGGCACTAGTTGAAAGCGAGTCCACGATCCTTTTCGTTCCTTCGTTAATGTGGACTCCGCGGAAACAGCTGCGGACCGTTTGCTTTCGGAGAGATGGAGAGGTAGACAAGAGCTTGTGAAGAGCGGGAGCTGTAAGAAAGAAGTTTTGAATAGCTACAAGTAAAGATCCGTTTTTTCGCCTGTGCCCGGAAAAGTATAAAAAAAAGTCATTATAATGTAAAATTAAGAGATAATACGATACGGGAGAGTTTTTTTTTTTCACACACCTGTGTGTAATTGATTGCGTTTTAAGAATTATCAAGGAAACCGTCTGTGGGTTAGTTGAAATAAATTATATAAATATTTACTGGAATGATGTCTGCTGTTTTGAAATTTTGAATGTTTCGAGGATCGATGTCGGAGTTGCCGGTCGAAGAATCATTATCCCAAAAGCCGCAGGTAACCCATAAATCTCTTTAACTTCCCGTTTCGCCGGGTGCGAATAACCGCCCGATAACTGCGGTTGTGCATGGCCGTATTTGGTGGACACCGTTGTCTGTGTCCGACAAGGGCAAGACGAAAAACAAGGAAAAGAAGACACAAACTAAGAGGACATACAACGGCCTAATTATATCCAACAGACAAAATTGTACAATCTCCTGCTGCCACCCCCAATTTATATAACACTTGGTGACACGCCAAATAACATATAACACCCTACCAGTCACCACCATATTCCAAAATTCCACATTTAATAAGACGACACAAAAGCAACAACAACACTTAAAGGGCTAATTTACGCACCACAACTTGACAACACAAATTTATGCAACACAACGGCAAGACTATATATATCACGCTGAATGATTCCGTTACACTGATACTGCTGACTGGATAGATTACATCAGCACATTTAAGTACACTTAAACACAGAAACGCATTTATGGTACAAAGCATATATGTTGTTATGGATGCTGCGAATCTATAGGAGAAAAACCTATCAGAAACCTTAACCCTATATCCATCAATAAGAAATACTTGCCTAAATCTGCAAATAACCTACCCTGAAATACAATCCCCATAGAAACCACCAAAAGAAACACTTTTGCCTGATTCACAAAATATTCCAAGTCCCATAATATGATATGATCCCAAAAGAAACAATTTTGCCTAATCCACAAAATATTCCAAATATGATCCGAAAGAAACAATTTTGCCTGATTCACAAAATATTCCAAGTCCCACAATGTGATACGATCCGAAGGAAACAATTTTGCTTCATCTAGAGAATGCTCCGAGTCCCATGGTATAATCCATACGATACAAAGTAACCTAGACAGAAATACGAACCGCATGGGAGCCCCTAGCAAACGTTTCTGCATGATCAGTAAAAAAGCATGGCCCTCACCGCAGCCGGCGAGGCAAGCAGAATGAGAAGTGCATGAGAGTTAGTTAGTTCGTCAAGGGTCTTTCTAAAAGAAACGTGGTCTAGTCCTACCTCCAGAAGAAAATTTGTGCCAAAGTAATTACAAAATTAAAAGTTCTTAAAAGTTAATAGTTAAAAGTAACTACAAATTAAAAGTTAATAGGTAAAAGTAACTACAAATTAAAAGTTGTTAAAAGTTATTAAAAGTAAAAGTAATTACAAATTAAAAGTTAAATCAATGGACAATAGAATAAAAGTTGGTAATCCCGAATCAATAGTTAAAAGTAACTACAAAATTAAAAGTAAAAGTAACTGTTAAATAAAAAATGTCCGCAAGGAAATTGTGCATGCGACTCAAATGCTAAGCGCATGACACTCATCTAGTACAATCACCAGATGTGCATTTGTCATTAAAAATGACGGGTAGTCGGGCACGAAAGGAAACGCGTGACTCAACTTCCTTCTTCTGCATCCGGACGTCGACCGACACGGAAGTGTCGCTTTGCATCACCGCGGACGACAGCAGCCTGGACTTCGAGCACCCGCGAAGACGACCGTTAGGTATATTTTGCGTTCAGATTGACTTGCAGTTTCACCTACGTTATTTTAGCTCTAGATCTTAAGAGACCTTGTTTGGTTAGTTTTAAGACCTGAATTGTGTAATAGCTCTTAAGTAAATAGTGTCGTGTCTTTTTGTGTCAGTCTAAGTAACTAATTGTAAAGCAACTACTGTTTGTCCAATAAATAAGAGTCTCGTAGCACTAGACCAGGTGTAAAGTGTCCGAATGGTATCGCCGAGGAGGCGTTCTGATCGTCCCTAAGTTCTTTGGAAAGTTCCTCTGGAGTTTCTGTTGACGGGATCCGCTTCCCCCTGCGACGTAGTACAGCATCGCGGGAACCTCCACGGAGATATACCTTTATTTCAAACAGGCTATGGGCCCAGGCATCCGCCTACCTTTGAGAACAAATTAGGAACACCTAAAAGAGGAAACACGAAGCCCTCACCAAAATGGCGCCATCCATCGCGAGCATCGAGCCCCTCAAAAAGGAAAACTTCGACACGTGGAAGTTGCAGATGGAAGCAATCCTCATCAAGAATGACGCGTGGGGATACATAAGCGGAGAACTCCTCAAGCCTGGACCTGTGGGAACGAATGAGGCGAACATCGAGAAGTGGAAAACGGGGACAGGAAGGCCAAAGCAGACATCATCCTAGCTATCAGTTCACCGGAGATAAAATGCAGAAAGGGATGCGAAACCTCACGCAACGTATGGGAGAAACTGACTTCCATATACGAATCCAAAGGACGAGCTAGGAAAGCCAGTCTATTGAAGAGACTCACGCCGCACCGCATGGGTAACCGCGATGACGCGCGAGAACACCTGAGAAGTTTTTTCGATACGGTCGACAAACTCGTTGACATGGAGATCGTGCTTAATGAGGACCTGCTATGCATCATGCTCCCTTACAGTGTCTCTCCGAAATTCGAAAACTTCAGGTGCGCCATTGAATCTCGGGACGAACTTCCATCTCCGGAGGCACTTCGCATCAAAATCATTGAAGAAAGTGATGCCAGACACGCGCATGAGCACCTCGAAACGCAAGGCGCGGTGGCCGCCAAGCACAACGTCGTAAGGACCGAAAGAGGAAAGGACCAAGGCAATAACAGAAATCGAAGAAAAGCGTCCTTTAAATGCTACAATTGCGGTAAGATCGGACACAAGGCAGCCGAATGCCACTCCCGGATCAGGGAAGATTCCTCCACATCCAAGAAGGTAGGAAAGTAGGGGAAGCTGCTGAACAACGGCATCAGCGTCCTAGCTCTCACAAACTCAACACAGCCTGGGATGCACTCCACCAAATCAACTATCGATGGCGGCTGGTGTTTGGACAGCAGTAGCTCATCGCACATGTCGGGCGACAAACACGCCTTCGAAAAATACCATGAAACGCATCCCACGACGCTAAACCTGGCCAACGGCACCTCAACCAACAACACCGGTCGTAGCGACATAAATATGGCCACCGTCCACAGCGGAGGCAGACGAAACATCACCGTGACGAACGCCTTACACGTGCCAGACTTAAGGATGAACCTGATGTCGGTCAGCAAACTCGCCGACAAGGGGTTCAAAGTCACTTTCGACAAGGGAGGCGCCAAGGTCACAAACGAAAAGGGACACACTATCCTCGCGGCCATACGAACAAATGACCTTTACTTCATTCCGGCGATTCAGAGGCCACCAACATTCACGGTTGCCGCTGCCGACTCCGGACACTCCCGCACCCCCGAGCTGGAAAAATGGCACCGCAGAATGGGACACTTAAACATTAAGGATTTGGTTGCGAGCCACAAAAACGGTCAAAAGTCAATCTGAACTGAACTCAAAAAGTCAATCTTGATTACTTTTCAAATTCAACTGACTTGTTCTCTCTTCTGATTCTTTCTGATTTTACAATATAAATTTCTCTATACTTATAGAACATTGTGTTCATAGTTACTGGAAATTATAACATGAACAAAACAACTTTTAACAAGGTCTCTGTGACTTTTAACATGAATAAAATTTGGACGAAAATCAAAGTTACTATGTTTTGAATGAATAAAAAGGTGCAGGTTATTAAATGTGCTGTAACTGGCAATATTGTGAATCTTTATGAATGGTATGTATTAAGTGAGAATGTAATATATGTTAAGTGAAGTTTTTAAGGATGTGTAAGGATGATTAAGATTAATAAAAGGCTTGGATTTTCGTTCAATTACAATGGTTTTCAGAATTAATCAAAGGTTACAATATTTAAATTTCAAAAAGTTCTTAACACTATTGTCTATTTACATTATATGTTAACTAAATTTAAATCAAAGGTTACAATATTTAAATTTCAAAAAGTTCTTATCACTATGTCTATTTACATTATATATTAACTAAATTTAAATATTTCTCCTTGCAACCTTTTCTCTTCTTATCCAAAAGTTAATATTACTTATTATATTAAATATATAATACTAATATTATTGTTTCAAAATTCACATTTCCGTATATATATTGATTCCAAAAATTCCAATATATATATTAGCAATAAAATTTTCTTTCTTTCCTTCTCCGTTAGAATATATATTAATTCCAAAATTTCCAATATATACTACCTCAATCTTTTCCTTAAATTTATGGAAAATTTTCCAAAACCTTTTTGGGCCTATTACTATGATGATTGAATAAAGATAATTATTACCAAAAATCTTCTTGAAAAATGATCTTAAATAATTTAAATGACGGTGTAAACTTTTATTTTTTTGTATTTTGCATTGGAATACATTTTTATTGTTGTTAAAAAAAAACTTGTAATGTATTTATATAGTTATTCTTTACAATACCTATCTTAGTTAAATTATTATTTTCATTTTTTATTATTTCGTGTTTGAGTAAGTGTTTGTGTTTGTTTTCGTTGTTTAAAATATTTATTGTTTTTGGCTTAGTGTTGTCATTGTCCATAGCTTTAACCGCTGTCGGAACTTCTACCTTTTCAGTCTTACTCACTGCTGATGGATCGTTTAGTTTCTCAGTCTCATTTACTGATTCGTATAGTTCTTCAGACTTATTAGCTGTTAGAACATATTGGTTCCCAGTCCTATTTGCTGTTTGAACTATTTCTTCAGTTATATCTGCTGTAGAAACATTCAATCCTTCGGTCTTTGCTGCAGAAAAGATTTGTTCATCAGTATTAGCTGCTGAACTGACTTGGGTTTCGATTTTTGCAACTTTTGGGTCTTCAGTCTTTAACTCTGCTGAATTTTCAGTCTTTGTTGCTGAAGTGTCCGGGTTGTCTATTGGGATAGCCGGAATATTAGGGATTTCTGTTTGTATATTTTCTGCAGGATCCGAATTTTCAGTCTTTAATACTGCTGAGTTTTCAGTCTTGGTTGCTGAATTGTCTGCGTTGTTAATAGGGATAGTTGAGATATTAGGGATTTCAGTCTTTAATACTGCTGAAAGTTTCGAATTTTCAGTCTGTGTTGCTGAATTATTTTCCAGAATGGGAGTATGAATCGGAGTCTCTATATTAGGAGCAGGGTTATCTTCGTTTATATGTCTGGGTTTATAGGAGTATGTGGGCTCAGGGTAAATTAGGCTAGGAGCTTCATTAAAATGGTCGTTATCTATTTCCAAAGATCTAATGCTGTAAATAGAAAAATTTGGTCTGTCTTCCATAAATTTTGCTTGGCGCCAGGCCTCGTTTTCCGACTCTTGCACCCGAGAAAAGTGAACATTTTGTCTATCGTTTTGTCTATTGGTGGTCCTAGAATTTTCACCAAAACGATTTTCGGAGTTTGTAGGATTATTTCGGAATGGGTTACGCGTTATTGTACCTTGTTGTTAATTTATTGAATACGCTCCATTCCTAGATATCTTGTATCTACACTCATTCTCTGTGTGATTATTCCGACCACAGAAATTGCATAAAATGTTATATTCCCTTTTTATGGGTTGTCTATTCGGAAAATTGTTGGACTGCATGTTCCGATAACATGTGTCCTGAGAATGCCCTAGCTTACCACAGGTTTGGCAGACTATACGATTGAATCTAGGTTTTTCGTTATATGGCCTGGGAGAGTTGTCCATTCGAGCAGCATGGGATACTACATGTGCAATCGACTGTTTCAAATTGTTTCCCCCATCGACTTTAGCTAGTGTCTTTAGCTGTTCGTTGTTTAGTCCATCCTCAAATGTTTGTACGGCCAATTTTATGTTTTCTTCTATTAAGTATTCCCTAACCACCGCGTCTGCTGTTATTTCACACGTGGGAGAGTTTAGAGTCCTTAGAGCATTCACGACTCTATCGCCGTATTCCCGGACGGTTTCTCTGTAGCGTTGTTTCAGAGAAATCAACTCATTGTGTGCCGTCGACCGAGATTGCTCGTCTTTATATTCCGATTCAAGTTTTTCCTTTAAATCCTCCCACTTAGCGATTTTGCTATACCTAATAAGATCGTATGCATGACCCTCTAGTCTATTTTTGACTAGCTCTAAAAATGTCTCGTATATATCCGGGTCTGCCTTCTTTATGGATCTAAATAAAACGTCTCCCCAAGAAATAAATTTACCTAAGTCGCAGGGTTTCCCGTCAAAGGTAGGGACGATTCTGAAAACTTCAGAAATTCCGACAAAGAGAGCCATTTCAGGGGGTTTATTGGTTGATAGTGGATTTGTTCTTCCCCCTGCCTAGCCGCCTTTCTCGTGTAATATGGACTCGTAATGGTGAAAGTGTAAAATACTGTATGGCGAAAATTCAATCCTTAAAATATGGTTATGAAAAAAAGAAAAGGCCTTTATTTAGTTATTCAATATATATGCAGGAAAATAATGAAAAAATTGGGCCCAAAACTGAAAAGGAAGAAAATTTTCGACGAGAAAGAATAGAAACGTAAATGTCGTCGAAAAAACTGAAAAGAGAATTTTCAAAATTTCTATCGAGAAAACACTTCTTTTTTTTTTTGAAAAGAGAAAAATTCCAAGAAAAATATTCCTACAAAAGAGAAAACACTTTTTTTTTTTTGAAAAAAGAGAAATTCCAAGAAAAATATTCCTACAAAAAAAAGGAAGAGAGAAAAATTAAAATAATGAAAAAAATTTCTTACTACTACTCGTACTAAATGTTGATTGCTGTCATACGTAATGTTGATAGAAGTCTTTGTCTTGAGTTTCTTACTGTTGTGTGTTCTTCTTTCTCCTTTTTTTTTTTTCACTTTTTTAAAAAATATTTTAATTATCGCCAGGCAGACTTCACGTCCTAGAAGTTGAATATGCTGGTCTCTTTTTTTTTGTGGTTTTATGTGTTTTTTTTTCGTTGTTTTATGTTTAAATTTTTTTTTCTTGTTTTTTTTTTCTTCTTATTTTGTTTTTATTTGGGATCCTTTGGTTGGATCATCCCACCGCTCCCACTAGTGTTGAGGCCCCGCCGTGCTTCCTCGGATGAGGGAAGAGCGGGGACCTTTTATTTTTCCTTTTTTTTATTATTATTTTATTTGTTGAAGATCTTGAAAAACGAAAGTTAGTTTTGACAAACAGTCGAGATTTCAAAGCACCGCAATAGTCAAAGAAAAAACCATTCTTTCTCTTTGATATTATTTAGTTATTATTTTAAACTCCTTCTAAACTGATGACACAAAAAAACTTTACTTAAATTTACTTTACTGCTATCTGAAAACTTATAACTCGCTTTTATAAACTCAAACACAACTGAAAATTAACTAACTAAAAAGTCAATCTGAACTGAACTCAAAAAGTCAATCTTGATTACTTTTCAAATTCAACTGACCTGTTCTCTCTTCTGATTCTTTCTGATTTTACAATATAAATTTCTCTATACTTATAGAACATTGTGTTCATAGTTACTGGAAATTATAACATGAACAAAACAACTTTTAACAAGGTCTCTGTGACTTTTAACATAAATAAAATTTGGACGAAAATCAAAGTTACTATGTTTTGAATGAATAAAAAGGTGCAGGTTATTAAATGCGCTGTAACTGGCAATATTGTGAATCTCTATGAATGGTATGTATTAAGTGAGAATGTAATATATGTTAAGTGAAGTTTTTAAGGATGTGTAAGGATGATTAAGATTAATAAAAGGCTTGGATTTTCGTTCAATTACAATGGTTTTCAGAATTAATCAAAGGTTACAATATTTAAATTTCAAAAAGTTCTTAACACTATTGTCTATTTACATTATATGTTAACTAAATTTAAATCAAAGGTTACAATATTTAAATTTCAAAAAGTTCTTATCACTATGTCTATTTACATTATATATTAACTAAATTTAAATATTTCTCCTTGCAACCTTTTCTCTTCTTATCCAAAAGTTAATATTACTTATTATATTAAATATATAATACTAATATTATTGTTTCAAAATTCACATTTCCGTATATATATTGATTCCAAAAATTCCAATATATATATTAGCAATAAAATTTTCTTTCTTTCCTTCTCCGTTAGAATATATATTAATTCCAAAATTTCCAATATATACTACCTCAATCTTTTCCTTAAATTTATGGAAAATTTTCCAAAACCTTTTTGGGCCTATTACTATGATGATTGAATAAAGATAATTATTACCAAAAATCTTCTTGAAAAATGATCTTAAATAATTTAAATGACGGTGTAAACTTTTATTTTTTTGTATTTTGCATTGGAATAAATTTTTATTGTTGTTAAAAAAAAACTTGTAATGTATTTATATAGTTATTCTTTACAATACCTATCTCGTGTTTGAGTAAGTGTTTGTGTTTGTTTTCGTTGTTTAAAATATTTATTGTTTTTGGCTTAGTGTTGTCATTGTCCATAGCTTTAACCGCTGTCGGAACTTCTACCTTTTCAGTCTTACTCACTGCTGATGGATCGTTTAGTTTCTCAGTCTCATTTACTGATTCGTATAGTTCTTCAGACTTATTAGCTGTTAGAACATATTGGTTCCCAGTCCTATTTGCTGTTTGAACTATTTCTTCAGTTATATCTGCTGTAGAAACATTCAATCCTTCAGTCTTTGCTGCAGAAAAGATTTGTTCATCAGTATTAGCTGCTGAACTGACTTGGGTTTCGATTTTTGCAACTTTTGGGTCTTCAGTCTTTAACTCTGCTGAATTTTCAGTCTTTGTTGCTGAAGTGTCCGGGTTGTCTATTGGGATAGCCGGAATATTAGGGATTTCTGTTTGTATATTTTCTGCAGGATCCGAATTTTCAGTCTTTAATACTGCTGAGTTTTCAGTCTTGGTTGCTGAATTGTCTGCGTTGTTAATAGGGATAGTTGAGATATTAGGGATTTCAGTCTTTAATACTGCTGAAAGTTTCGAATTTTCAGTCTGTGTTGCTGAATTATTTTCCAGAATGGGAGTATGAATCGGAGTCTCTATATTAGGAGCAGGGTTACCTTCGTTTATATGTCTGGGTTTATAGGAGTATGTGGGCTCAGGGTAAATTAGGCTAGGAGCTTCATTAAAATGGTCGTTATCTATTTCCAAAGATCTAATGCTGTAAATAGAAAAATTTGGTCTGTCTTCCATAAATTTTGGTTGGCGCCAGGCCTCGTTTTCCGACTCTTGCACCCGAGAAAAGTGAACATTTTGTCTATCGTTTTGTCTATTGGTGGTCCTAGAATTTTCACCAAAACGATTTTCGGAGTTTGTAGGATTATTTCGGAATGGGTTACGCGTTATTGTACCTTGTTGTTAATTTATTGAATACGCTCCATTCCTAGATATCTTGTATCTACACTCATTCTCTGTGTGATTATTCCGACCACAGAAATTGCATAAAATGTTATATTCCCTTTTTATGGGTTGTCTATTCGGAAAATTGTTGGACTGCATGTTCCGATAACATGTGTCCTGAGAATGCCCTAGCTTTCCACAGGTTTGGCAGACTATACGATTGAATCTAGGTTTTTCGTTATATGGCCTGGGAGAGTTGTCCATTCGAGCAGCATGGGATACTACATGTGCAATCGACTGTTTCAAATTGTTTCCCCCATCGACTTTAGCTAGTGTCTTTAGCTGTTCGTTGTTTAGTCCATCCTCAAATGTTTGTACGGCCAATTTTATGTTTTCTTCTATTAAGTATTCCCTAACCACCGCGTCTGCTATTATTTCACACGTGGGAGAGTTTAGAGTCCTTAGAGCATTCACGACTCTATCGCCGTATTCCCGGACGGTTTCTCTGTAGCGTTGTTTCAGAGAAATCAACTCATTGTGTGCCGTCGACCGAGATTGCTCGTCTTTATATTCCGATTCAAGTTTTTCCTTTAAATCCTCCCACTTAGCGATTTTGCTATACCTAATAAGATCGTATGCATGACCCTCTAGTCTATTTTTGACTAGCTCTAAAAATGTCTCGTATATATCCGGGTCTGCCTTCTTTATGGATCTAAATAAAACGTCTCCCCAAGAAATAAATTTACCTAAGTCGCAGGGTTTCCCGTCAAAGGTAGGGACGATTCTGAAAACTTCAGAAATTCCGACAAAGAGAGCCATTTCAGGGGGTTTATTGGTTGATAGTGGATTTGTTCTTCCCCCTGCCTAGCCGCCTTTCTCGTGTAATATGGACTCGTAATGGTGAAAGTGTAAAATACTGTATGGCGAAAATTCAATCCTTAAAATATGGTTATGAAAAAAAGAAAAGGCCTTTATTTAGTTATTCAATATATATGCAGGAAAATAATGAAAAAATTGGGCCCAAAACTGAAAAGGAAGAAAATTTTCGACGAGAAAGAATAGAAACGTAAATGTCGTCGAAAAAACTGAAAAGAGAATTTTCAAAATTTCTATCGAGAAAACACTTCTTTTTTTTTTTGAAAAGAGAAAAATTCCAAGAAAAATATTCCTACAAAAGAGAAAACACTTTTTTTTTTTTGAAAAAAGAGAAATTCCAAGAAAAATATTCCTACAAAAAAAAGGAAGAGAGAAAAATTAAAATAATGAAAAAAATTTCTTACTACTACTCGTACTAAATGTTGATTGCTGTCATACGTAATGTTGATAGAAGTCTTTGTCTTGAGTTTCTTACTGTTGTGTGTTCTTCTTTCTCCTTTTTTTTTTCACTTTTTTAAAAAATATTTTAATTATCGCCAGGCAGACTTCACGTCCTAGAAGTTGAATATGCTGGTCTCTTTTTTTTTGTGGTTTTATGTGTTTTTTTTTCGTTGTTTTATGTTTAAATTTTTTTTTCTTGTTTTTTTTTTCTTCTTATTTTGTTTTTATTTGGGATCCTTTGGTTGGATCATCCCACCGCTCCCACTAGTGTTGAGGCCCCGCCGTGCTTCCTCGGATGAGGGAAGAGCGGGGACCTTTTATTTTTCCTTTTTTTTATTATTATTTTATTTGTTGAAGATCTTGAAAAACGAAAGTTAGTTTTGACAAACAGTCGAGATTTCAAAGCACCGCAATAGTCAAAGAAAAAACCATTCTTTCTCTTTGATATTATTTAGTTATTATTTTAAACTCCTTCTAAACTGATGACACAAAAAAACTTTACTTAAATTTACTTTACTGCTATCTGAAAACTTATAACTCGCTTTTATAAACTCAAACACAACTGAAAATTAACTAACTAAAAAGTCAATCTGAACTGAACTCAATAAGTCCATCTTGATTACTTTTCAAATTCAACTGACCTGTTCTCTCTTCTGATTCTTTCTGATTTTACAATATAAATTTCTCTATACTTATAGAACATTGTGTTCATAGTTACTGGAAATTATAACATGAACAAAACAACTTTTAACAAGGTCTCTGTGACTTTTAACATAAATAAAATTTGGACGAAAATCAAAGTTACTATGTTTTGAATGAATAAAAAGGTGCAGGTTATTAAATGCGCTGTAACTGGCAATATTGTGAATCTCTATGAATGGTATGTATTAAGTGAGAATGTAATATATGTTAAGTGAAGTTTTTAAGGATGTGTAAGGAGATTCAGTGTTAAATTTAATAAAGGGTAGTATTCTGGAATACAACAGGACACACCGTTTACTCCCGGCTCCGAGGACCCAGGAAAGGAAAGTTCTACCCAAAATCTCAGAAGGGGATACTCGTCGGCTACTCTGATCAATCCAAAGGATACAGGATCTAGCTTCTCGACCAATGCAGAATAGAAATCGCCAGATACGTTGTATTCACACGAAACATCCGAAACACCAACCTTCGCAAACTCAGCCCCACGAACGACAAATTGTGAACCGAGCACAACATGGTTGAGTTCATCACACCTGAGGAAACCAACAACGAAGACACAACGACCCAGAACGCGGACGAAACGTGCGCCGAAAAGCCGAACCGCCAACAACCCCAACCAGAGAAGAAGCAATCGCACACACATGCAAAGGACCAGGTAGACCATCTACATGGAGATTCCAAAAAACACAGAAGCCGCCCTGGAGAAGCTGATTCAATCCGGAGGCAGCGAAGATAGTCCCCAAAGTCAAGCCAGACAAATGCTGACAAAGGTACGCGAGGGAGACAAAGTATGCCTACCAAAGAAAGCCCTTTACGCACTTCGCCAGGCAGGACGACAATGGCACACGAAACTACGCTACAAGCTTTCGGGACTAGGCCAGAAGCAGTCAACAGCCGATCCTTGCATTTTCTTTGAAGGAAGAGGAAAGGAAATTTTACTCGTCACCATATACGTGGACGACATATTAGTTTCCTCCCAAAGCAAAGCAAGGATACAGAAACTGACGAAACAGTTATCGAAGACCTTCCGAATAAAGGACCTCGGCGAAATCAAGCACTGTCTTGGAATTGACTTCCAAAGAGAAAAGAAACAACTACAGATGACTCAAACGCAGTACACATTGGAGATTCTGGAGCGATTCAAAATGAGCGACTTGAAACCAGTGAGCACCCCATTGGAAAACGGCACAAAGCTCCAAAAAGGAAATGAAGAACCCGACAAGAATTTGCCATACAGGGAACTGATCGGATCTCTGATGTACCTTGCCGTTTGCACCAGACCAGACATAGCTTTCGCCGTGAGCAGACTCAGCCAATTCAACAGCCACTTCAACGAACTGCATTGGAAAGCCGCGAAACGGGTACTGCGCTACCTCAAAGGCACTCCCAACATTGGGCTTACATTCAAGGAAAGCCGTGAATGCCTCACAGGCAACGTCGACGCCGACTGGGCTGACTGGCCCGGCGACAGAAAATCATACACCGGCAACGTTTTTTTTTCACTCTACGGCACAGCGGCCTCTTGGAAATCCAAGAAGCAAAGCACCACCGCCCAATCATCTACGCAAGCCGAGTATATGGCCATTACCGAAGCCGCAAAGAGGCTATCTATCTCCAGAGACTGATCGGCCAATTAGGATTCGAGCTTCCTGACAAGCTCAAGGTTTATAACGACAACAACGGAGCGCGAAAACTGGCCGAAAATCCCGTGTTTCACTCTCGCAACAAACACATCGATGTCCGTCATCATGTAATCAAGTGCTAGACGGTGGCGACTTGTCCGTTGACTACATGCCGACGGAGGAAATGCCTGCAGACTTCCTCACTAAGGCCCTACCTAAACCCGCACATGAGAGATGCCGCGATCTCTTAAACCCGAACGGCACCTAGATCGCCTTCTACCGTTTTTCGTCGAGGGGAAGTGTTAAATAAAACATTTCCGCAAGGAAGGTGTGCATGCGACTCAAACGCCAAACGCATGAGACTCATCTAGTACAATCACCAGATGTGCATCTGTCATTAAAAATGACGGGTACTCGGGCACGAAAGAAAACGCGTGACTCAACTTCCTTCTTCTGCATCCGGACGTCGACCGACACGGACGTGTCGCTTTGCATCACCGCGGACGACAGCAGCCTGGACTTCGAGCAGCCGCGAAGACGACCGTTAGGTATATTTTGCGTTCAGATTGACTTGCAGTTTAACCTATGCTATTTTAGCTCTAGATCTTAAGAGACCTTGTTTGGTTAGTTTTAAGACCTGAATTGTGTAATAGCTCTTAAGTAAATAGTGTCGTGTCTTTTTGTGTAAGTCTAAGTAACTAATTGTAAAGCAACTACTGTTTGTCCAATAAATAAGAGTCTCATAGCACTAGACCAGGTGTAAAGTGTCCGAATGGTATCGCCGAGGAGGCGTTCTGATCGTCCCTAAGTTCTTTGGAAAGTTCCTCTGGAGTCTTTGTCGACGGCGGCGGATCCGCTTCCCCCTGCGACGTGGTACAGCATCGCGGGAACACCCACGGACATATACACTGTTAAAAGTTGGTAAAAGTGAAAGTAATTACAAATTTAAAGTTAAACGTTAAACCAATTGACAACGGACTAAAAGTTAGTAATCCCGAAAAGTTATTATTATTATTAAAAGTTAAAAGTAGAAAGTAGTAATTGAAAATTAAAAGTTAGAATTGTTAAAACATAAAGTTATTGGGATTTAAAGGTTAAAATAATCTACAAATGTATAAGTAAAGTTGTATAACAAATTTATAATCATCAGAATTAATAAAGTTAAGTTAAGATTAAAATAATCTACAGAAGTATAAGTAAAGTTTTATAGAAAATTTTATAATAATCATACTTAATCAATTTAAGTTTAAGGTTAGTATAATTACAGATGTATAAGTAAAGTTGTATAAAACAGCTTTATAGTATAATTAATAAAGTAAGCTTAAGGTTAAATTAATTGTGTTTAAAAAAAAAGGGGGGACCTCACGCGGTAACATTTCCTTAACTCCAGCCTCCGCCCCTCGTCCAACGGAAAAGCCAGAGGCTCCATCCATGAACCGTATCTGGCCGGCGGTTTTAGATGGTGTAATTTGTATTACTTGGTGTGCAGCCTATCAAGGCATATCAATATGTATCATCAAAATATATTATGCTACACTAAACTAAGGCACACTTGATGATTGAAGTATTTTATGTTACACTAGCTACGGAATACCCTTCCTTCCCCAGAGGAGGAGCGTTCCTCGTTATTATGCTTATTGAGACACGACTTAAACGTACACTTACAAACAAACAAAATAGAAACTGCTTGCGCACAATTGAGTATGACAGCGAGCATTGTACATTATCAACCGTGATAAAAGCATCAAGCGAAGTTGTGGAACTCGGTGAATGTCAACGCGCTGAACAACGCATACTCTCCAGTACGTTGGAAAACACCCCCCATCCAACCGTTACCAAAAAAAAAAAAAAAAGGGAAAGAGAACAAGAATCCAAAAAAAAAAACAAAAAATCTGCGATCGATCAGTTTGTTACCGAATATCAGTAAAGGGTTCGAGAAGGTTTTAGACAAGGCTGTAGTGATCCTAAATCGCTAGTCCCTTCCAAATCCCCAATATTACCAATAATCCCATCCAAATCCCCAATATTTCCTATAATCCAAATCCAAATTCCAAATTGAATCATATGGCCGACAAGTTAAACCGAAAGTTAATTTGTCGCACGTTGATTCAATTCCCAATAATCCTGACATCATTAAATGCTTAACTCAAAATGCATTTCACGATTTCCCTTCCAGGAACTTATCCAACTAAATCCCTAGTCACTTCTGTTGCGTGGCAACCTGGTTATGTTGTAACATATGTGTGTAGGTTTAAAAATACAGTCCACATTTTAAGCTAACTTCCAATACGAACAGATGCACATACCTGCAGTCGCTAAAATGTGGATGTTCGAGAAAGCGGCTGCGGCGGTTTTCTCTTTGGGTGGATGGCGGGGTAGCGGAGAGTGGAGAGAGAGTGTCAAAAAAAAAGAGCAAGAGTTGGCTACAAGTCGTCGACGAGGAAGGTCGACAGGAAAAAGAATATCATAGCTAACAGTAATTGAATTAAAGCGCGCAAAGTTAAACCAACCAAAATGTTTCTAGTAATGTTCTAATTTTAAAGTTAAGTAGAAAAAGTACTGTTTCGATGTGACACGCGTTGCTAAACGAACAACTACTCTAATTGTGCCAGACTAAATCAACAACAACCGTAACTTGTATTTGTGCCTGTAAATGTGAAAGAAACTATTCAATAAATTGGAAATATTGCGTGTCACCTGTTAACCGGTGTTTTAGTTAATAAAACAATTACAGACTTTGGAGTCCAGAGGCGGTAAATCCTGGCTCTACTAAGTTCGCTAAGTGATCGAGTTGCAGAGCCGTACATGACGAGAACCCGTTGGTGTCGGTTACGGTTGCAAAATTCATTTACAGATAATCTTTGAACTACAACTAATCCTACGAAGTCATGTACAGGTACTCGTAATCCTTTCAATTCCGCTAATCCTACAAAATCCATATACAGATAATCTTTGGACTGCAACTAATCCCATGAATTTATGTGCGAGTAATCTTTATAATTCGATTGATCTCGCCAATTCATATACACATAATTGTTACGATGGAGCCATCGACCTAAAGGAATCTGAGGAGACGTGAATCATTTTAACTCAGCAAACCCTGTAGCAGAGGTAGCCATTGCCACCATCGGCACACATCACCTTGACTGCAGATAACATCATCATCAAATATTACTTGATATTATCAACCTATTGGCATCCATACGTGACATTGGCGCAGCCGGTGTCTTGCGCTCTTGAGATCGGCGCAAGATTGGAGATTGAACATATGACTAAACGAGCGGAAGTGAGAGGGTGCACTTCTGAAGTGGACGATTGAATCTATGAGGGCTGGAGAGTATCGCCGAAACATCATTGAAGCCGAATAGCAGCATAATTTTGTGAGAGTATTGTTCAATTTAATTTTGTTAACATTTTTAACGTGTTTACAGGTTTTTATTATTTTCGGTTGTTGTGTAATTATTATTGTAAATGAGGACTATTGAGTCTTCTCAGAATTCTGTACAACGTTTTTGGTGAATTTTAAATTTTTTTACTTTTTTTTATATATTATTGGTTTATTAATGTAATGTGCTAATTAGTTTTTCCAGAATTCTCTCAGACATTTTAGTTCATTTTCAGTTTTTTGTGTAAATATCTTCTTTTGAATTATTAATGTTGTTGAATCAGGCCTCTTTTGACCTGATGTATTTTTTTGCTGTTAAGCACCTAACTTTTAAGGCCCTACTTTACATTAGGGTGCAACACCCTTAGTGTGATATTTTGAGACGATACTCGAGCGCAACGGCACTAAGTATCTTAAAAGTCTATCTTTGAAAATTCGGGCGCAACGCCACTGAAAATTTCAAAGTAGAATTAAACAGGCCTGAAAAAGAAATTCAATATTAAGGTGAGAACACGCAGAGTTATCGTAACATTCTAATTTTATTTTCCAATTCTTAAACTATATATACAAATTTTCTCATACTGCTACGCTTACATCTAAAGGAATACAGAATTCATGGTCGCAACAGAGCATTACCAATACCTACATGAAACTGATATTCAAGATACTGTAGCGATCCTACATCGCTACTCCTATCCAAATCCCCAATATTACCAAATAACCCCATCCCAATCCCCAATACCACCAATAACGCAAATCCCAATTCCATATTGAATCATGTCAGCAATAAATTAACCAAAAGTTAATTTATCGCACATTGATTCAATTTTACATTAAATTCCATATTGAGTCACATGAACAACGAATTTAACCAAAAGTTAATTCGTCGTACATTGACTCAATTCCCAAAACTTTGACATCATGAAATGCTTAATTCAAAACGGAATTGATGATTCCCCTTCCCAGAACCTATCCAACCAAACCTCGAACAAATTCCCAGAACCCATCCAACCAAATTTCTAACAAATTCCCAAAACACAGCTCAAATTGAAACACGCAAAGTCATATGTGTGCTTCTGGAAATTTTGACAAAAACGCTTAGTATGACTACATAACCAAATTACAAAAAATAAAAGATAAACATTTCGTAGCAAAACAAAAGTTGCCTTTTTCGTTTTTGGAGTCTCCGGCATTCGTTCACCGTTCCTCGGGTTAACTTGGCCTCGGGGTTTTCATGATTTTTATAGTGACGTATTTGGATAATCCGCCAACCAAGTGCGAGTGGTGCCAAACGATATAAATTCATCCGACGCACTGAGTACATCGGAACACTCCGCAGCCCCACAAAAAGGGGACGAAGCACACAGTAAAAGAGCATTCGCACGATACGAATCCCCCCCCTTTTCTACCGAACGTGGGTACAATACTCCAGCTACCAAAAATCACCTGAAGCGCTCGCAGAATCTGCTTAGGGGAATTAACCACCTAAAAGGAACTGACTGGACGGATGAGCCGCTGGAATAACACATTGGTCAGCCATAAGGATTGGTTAAATTAACTTCCGCCAGGCCGTGGAAGCATCGGGGGATTTCCTATAAGGAGGCAAGGCACAATTACTACGCCGCCTCCTCCGCCCCGGGACACAACAATACAAACAACAAAGGTAGCATTTAAACATGGAACATTATCTGCTCTTAGCAGAGCATTATACAAAACAAGCCGCAAGACAATCGGCATTTACAAATATACACAACGCATTGTTGAATGCAAAAAAAAGGAACACAAATCTCTGTACAAAGAAAAAGAACAGAAGTGGTACTTTTATGGCGGTCCTGTGGGGGTTCCATCAAATCCCACGGCCCACTTACCTGAAAAACTCCCCATATCGGCAACTCAACTCCCATTGTCTCCCGCTAATGCGATTGCATTGGCACCTGAAAATATTTCCTTCTCCAAGAACTTTAATGCATACGAGCATTACAAAGAATTCCTAAAAACAATTGCGTCTACAGGGGCATTCATAGATTGCCAAGCGTCTCTGCATTAGCAACCCAAAAACCGAATTTCCAATTAGTGTAGATATTCACACTATAATTTGATCCAACCGTTGCTATAGATGCCATGTATAATTGACGCAGATGGTATACACAACCGTCATTGTGTACCCATCTAAATTGCTTTCCGAAGACTTGCAACTCCAGATTCAATTGGAAGCGCTTCTCGCGGTTTATATTGTATGAATTATCGCAATCCCTTTTAGCATCTAATGAGTGGCTGCTATTTAGACAGCTGACCCTCATTACCGAAAGATGCCGTTGGTCGTTTCACTGTTGTTCTTTTTTTTTCCTCGTTTCAGGCAAAACGCATCGATGAACACGGTGATGTGTACGAACACACACATACACCACCGCGTCACTAAAATCGCTTTCCATTGGTCACTGGTCAAAGGAAATTTCATTTCCTTTTCACCACACCATCAAACTCACCCGAAACGAGGATTGAATCACTGAGTCCTTGACCATCCGCAGCCCAGCCCGGTCATCCAACTCCCGCACTCCGTCGCGTAGAACGGTAACCACTCCAGAGTCGAGTTTCGTTACACACCGCGATACAAATTAAGTCCATGCGCGTGTGCCCGTCTCTGTGCTAATTAAAGCCTTTCTTCTACACAAGTCTTCCGTTAAATGTGCTTCCTTCAGAAGGAAACCAATCCTTAAACAGTCTCGGGAACTTAGGAACGTGAATAACAATACATTTAAATAATTATTACTAATTAATCATGAACAGTAAACTCGCAAGACCCGGCGTTACTTAAGAACAATAGTAAAGAAACAATAAAAGAAATAATAAAGAACCTTCACTACAATAGACTCCAACAGTGCCCTTTTTTATTTACTTCTTGGGGACGGTGTGCTGTGGAGGTGTACTTGTTTTGTTTTTCCGGTGGACAGTGTACGGTGGAACATTTAGAGCTAGTTGTGGGGACGAGGTAGAACTCTCGCCCGTGCGGCGTCGTGACCTCGTCTTTTTAGAGTTGCCTGAATTCAATGATCACCTGTTCTGTCGAGTGCGTTTGCTGACGGCAAATTGGAATTTTCCGGTTGTGAGAAAATTCAGATCCTGTTGGTGGTGATGGCGGCATGACGTTGAATTTGTGTTACTGCCCAGTCATAAATTATGGCTGGAACGTGGCATTTAAATGCATCGAATGCAAATACGGCGGCAATTTGACAACTGGTTCTCACACATATAACAATGGCTGGGATGTGGCATTGAAATGTAACGAATGAGACGGACGACGGCACCGCACAATCTTATAAACAAATGTAATGGCATAATGATCTTATAAACAAATGTAATGGCATATTGTCGCGTTCTCTAAGTTCTCTTCGAGTGTCAAGTAAAAAAAAAAAAGAAAGTAAGGTAAAAAGAGGAAGAATTCGTAGAACCGAACACGAAGGGAAAGCGGTGAAGTGATCTCACGATACGGGGGTGAATCCGAGTGCGACTCAGCTTGTAACAAAGTAATCGTTTGCTGTACCCAGTCAATGGAACTTATCTAAAAATAAACCGATTATACATTGAATTGTCCGTGGATGTGTTGCTGTTTTCTTTATTTGTAAAAGTGCAGATGCTGTGAAAGAAGCACCTTTAAAGTTCAGAAAGGTAACTGTTTGATTCAATTAGAGACCCCGTCCACAGAAGCTACATGGGCAACCTATAACGGCGTGCCTACATCCCTGCAAGAACGACCGTAGGGGATCCAACTTGAAAGCGGTTTCCCATAGCTGTATCTGGCGGATACAGTTGTTCGTGTACACCCGCCAAAGAGGAATATAAGGATGGGACAGGACAAGGAGAGCTACTTAGCTCCCAGGCGCTGGCAACCGACGGGGGATTGGACACGACAAAACCCGAGTAAATATTCATTGTATTAAAGGCAGGTTTGTTTCCTTTTAAACCCAGGTATATTAGCCCTATGAAAATACCGAGGGCAATTTAGAGGAAAATGGGCCATATCAGACAAAAGAACCAGCAACAGACGAGGTATGCGCGTATTTGAACCTACCTCGGGAGTATAAAGAATTTTCCCAACTTACTTGTTCATGGAGGAAGCTTATTTTGGAATATGTGAATGTATATATGTATATATATGTGTGCAAATATGTGGTTGTCTATTATTATATTATGATATGATGTGTTTAAAATTTTTTTTTTTGCCTTGGGATGCTTGTGTCCCTTAAAATATTTGATTTCTATTTTCCCGTTCGAAAGAAAGAGAGAGGGAAAAATTTAAAAGGTATTTAATTTGGCTTGCGGTTTGTATGTTTTTATTTGTTTTTCATTATTTAATTATTATGTGTTTTTTTGAACTTGTTTTTCGAAATTTAATGTATGAAATTTATATTTTGTAAAATTGTGTGCTTGTTTCATGTTTTATATAAATGTGTAAATATAATGTTATTGATAATATATTGATGATATATTCATTTTTCCTTTTAGGAATGGTGTTTCGTGTCATTGCCTAAGTTTCCTATGTATACATTTTTATTTAGCTTTTGTTATTGGTTTGTTATTGCATTAATTTGTGTGGCTTTTCTGACATATGTATTTTTATTTCGCCTTTTGTTAGCGCGATTTAGAAATAATTTCGTAGTTGGTAAGTAAATATTGATTGAAGAAAAAAAATTAAAAATAAAAATACCTGGTGTTGGTGCGCTGTTGGGTGCGTTGCTGAATTTGGTGTCGTCGGTATTTGGTATATGTTTAATTTTTGCTGGGGCCTTTTGGTTTTTCCTTTGGGGTGGTGTTTTGCGTTGTCTGCTGCCAGGTAGGCTTCATGCCCTAGTTGAGTGGTCCGCCCTGGTCCTTGCGGCAGGGTTTTATTTAAGTTTTTTTTTCTTTCACTTTTGTTTTATATTATATTTTGTTCCTTTAACTTTTGGTTTCCGTTTTTTTTTTGTCTTGGCGTGTGTTTCAGAATCACCGTTTTTTGTTATGGAAGGGTAAATTGAAAGAAAAAGTTAATATATCGTGGTTGGCGTTTAAGTAGTCCTGATGAAAAATTGTATGCTCTTTGTCCAATGTGCGCTGTTTTATTGTGGTTTGTAACTAATAAATTTTCAGTTTATGGTTTCAGTTATTATTGCTTAATACATGGATATGGTACACTGTTATAAATTCTCACACTACATTCACTGTATTGATTGTTATTTAACTTCGGTCTTTGGAGTATCTTTGGGTATTTTAAACTGTTATTGTCCATATGGTGTGATTTATTTTGAAGGGTTTTTTTGTGATTAGAGAACCGCTGTATGATCCACGCACATGGTTTGCGTTGTTGTTTGAGGGCTGGTTTTTCTGGAGCACATTTCTGGGCGAGACACGCTGTGGTGCAAGCAAAGATATCGCTCCAACAGCCAACTCTAATAGTTGGTTTGCGCGCAGCGAGGTATCCAAAAGCCAACTCCAATAGTTGGCTGGGGCCCAGCAATTAGAACAAGGCCAACTCCAATAGTTGGCTGTGGCGGCCTCTTACAAGGATTTTATGGTGTCACAAAACTCTTATGTAATTCAAATATTAATTTTAATAATAATTAATTTCTCACTAGTACTGCTTATTGCTACTTTAACATTAACTTCAAACAAAAATTCAAATTTAAACACTCTTTAGAGCACCAGACAGATCGACCGAATATACCGAAAAAGGAAAGCTTTTCTTTATGCGCCCGTTGATATACCTCGTACCATTTGGTTTTCCGTTAATATCATCCGATTTCGAAAGCGCCGTGCTATCGAACAGTATATTACCGTGTCAACGGTTATATCGCATGAATGCTTTTCCAGTTGTACTGCCGGCACCCAATAATTTGCCAAAAACGGAGTATACCTTTTGGTGCTGGCATTCTCGTAGTCAATCTTGTTACTTTGATGGTGGGTGACTTGACTATTTGAGTTTATATCGACGTGGTTCTTCTTGTTATATTTTTGATGAACCGATCCATCCCTTATTGTGGTTTGTTGTTGCTTTGTGCTGCAACACTGGGTTTTAGTTTTTTCGTGTCACCCGATTGATTCACCCGATTGTGAAGTGGCACACTGATTTTGTATAAAACACAAAGGTCCGATTTAGCAAAACCACAAACACGCGACCGTAGTATGGATATCTGTATTTAGTTTTTTCTGTAAGGGATGATTTAAGGTAGCGATTTCACGCGCTGCCACCAAAATTGTTGTACTCCGGGCCGTGCTTTCCCAAACGGTGGGAAAAGAGCCCGGAGCGTTGACGGTGACAAAATAAAAGACCGAACTGGGTTTAGTTAATATAAAAAATGTGCTAGTTTTATTGGGATTGAAATCAGGGGCTCAGATACGGTTTTAAAAGTGGACACATCGGTCGGCCAGCGGTTCGGCCTCTGGAATGGTACTGATGACGAAATAAAAAAAAAAATAGGTGGCGAGAGGCCCGACTTTGGGGAGACAAGGACAGACGTGTCCTTCATCTTGCGATAACCAGAATCACCCACATCCGTGGGCTCGGTCTCGAGATATCTGGAAAAGAAAAAGGGGGGAGGTATCTAAGGATAGTGCGGACATGGTTAGTTCGGATGTTCTCTAACTACTTGGATGGAGGGATGGTGGGAAAGAAATCGTACAAGACCGGAAGGTCTTGAGTGCGGTATTACACGCAGATCACGTCTTTGGCGTCTGATAATCTGCGCTTTGGTCGGTGTGTGTGTGTGTGTGTGTGTGTGTGTGTGCTTGTGCTGCCTTGTACTGTGCGTACGTGTTTGTAGTGTGTCAGCAGTAGACCCTATGGGATGGGTGCAGGAATCCTCTATTATAGAGGAGAATGTTGTTGGGAAGGGTGCTTTCTTCAGTTTTGTACTGAAGAAGAAATTGTGGTGGTCTGATCCGAAGAGATCGAGAGAGAGAAGGGTCAAGAACGCAAGATTGCCGTACAAGTGGGTTCTCGCTGTTCTGAATGCTTTCGAGGTACTTATATGCTAGTTCTAGCAAGTACTCGTCGATAGGGACAATCAAGGCACCTTCATATAGGTGCCAGCTCGGGTAATGGCGGCCGTCAGGCCTTCTAAAGTGGTTGATGCATGTTCTGAGGAGCTTTTTTTCGAAAACTCGAAGTCTTTCCATTTGGGCCGAAGATATGCAGGACCATATCGGAAAGGTGTACGATATTCCAGATCGGATTAGCTGCTTATAGCAGAGAAGCTTAAGTTTGGTGTCAACTTTGTTGCTCCACTTCAAGATGTTGTGCAGTTGCTTAGACCGACCGAGGCCCCTTTGGAGAATGTGGGTCACATGTTTGATGAAATTCATTTTTTGGGTATAAATGACCCCAAGATCCTGTCTTGTAGTCGAATCGTAGTATCTCCCATTTTTATTCGAATATTCTGTGAATATCGAGAAGTAGGTTGGGAGTGTTTACTACTCAGAATTAAGTCGAATTTTCCATCCACTGTAATACTGATACAGTTCATCGAGATGACGGTTGAGTCGATTTGTTGTACGTTTTGGGCTTTTAGATGACGTGTACACTAGGACGTCATCCGCATAGCAAATCTGGTTTACTCTACCATCCACGGGGCGAGGAATTTCTGAGGTGTAAATATTAAATAAGATAGGGCTTAGAATGGAGTCCTGTGGTACGCCTGCAGCGGCGTTGAAAGTTCGGGAGAGCTTTCCATTCACTCGAACTTGGAAGGTTCTGTTTAAAACGAATTGGTAGATGATACTACACAGCGTTTTACTGAGGCCAGTATTCAGTAATTTAAAAACGAGACCTTCGATCCAGGTTGTGTCAAAAACCTTTTCAATTTCCAAGCTCACCGCAATGGTGGATTCCTTATTAAAGAGGCGCACGCAAACGTGGTTTTGAAATATGTTGAGAACTGATGGCGAAATTGAAACGCACTCCCCTTTTATAGTTTTTGGAGTTGACTTTTGTCAACTATTTTAATGTCAGAATTCCAAGAAGCGTACGCAAGACTTGGTGTGCTTCGATTGGAATTTTGTTCCGAGAATTGTTTAAAGGTTTTGTTGGATAGATTCTGGGAAGGGGAATCATGAAATGCATTTTGAATTTAGCATTTCATGATGTTAGGACTTTGGGAATTGAGTCAATGTATGATGAATTAACTTTTGGTTAAATTCGTTGTACATGTGATTCAATATGGAATTTGAATCAATGTGCGACAATTGACTTTTGTTTAATTTATCGCTCATTGATTCAACATGAAATTTGGGATTTTTGTTATGGGATTATGGATAGGGGTAGCGATTTAGGATCGCTACACAATAGTGTAAAGTTCAGTGCCCATATGTATATAGACGACACGAAGTGTCCACGCAGTTTGTACCGGTTTTTGTAACTTATAATTAACAGATAATTAAGTTAAAATAATAGTGTATACGCTTTTTTAAGTTGAATCTATTAAGACCAATAAAGAGCTTTTACTTAATGTGAACCGTGTGTTTCCCTTCCGTCCCGTTAATTGTTAACCGCGGGTGGTATAGTTGCGCGGTTAATTGATTTGTGAACCCGATGCGAGGACAGTTCGTGAAACAGTACCCGCGCGGTACATAGACGAAAGACAGTAAATCCACTAAAAATATACCGCACATGCCCATAAGAATTCTACATTGACCACGTGATCAATTCAGAGAGATCCTCTCTGATTGGTCACCGTCGAGTCATTTTTGCAAGTTTCGATCGGAGTTGTTACGCAACCCCCGTGGCATACACACAACACAAGTCGAGTGTATTACCAACAAGTGCCACAGTCTTGTTGTCCGTGTTATAATAAATCCTTATTGTCCGCGTAATAATATGTTATATCTCTTACATACAATACCAGTGAATGTTGGTACTGAGTTTTAAATTAAAAATAAATATTTGGTTGCATGTAATAGAACATATAAACAATAGACAAACAATAAGAATTTGATTGACACCCACACCTCATTGTCCGCGTAATAAGATACTGTTTCTCTCACATACAATACCAGTGAATGTGGTACTTGTTATATAATAAAAGTACCCCTTAAATACCTAAACTCCTAGCATCTGCATATCCTTACCCATTATCAAAACATCACATCAAAATTACAATAGAATATTCCCACCGTACAGTAGATAAATATGTAAATAAAATTGGCATCTCTTTTTACAAATTCCAATCCCAGTCTATAATATTTCTTTCGACCTTTAAGGTCACAAATGTTATATACTGAACACAGCCAATCGTTTTTCCCGAATCACTCTTACTGTGTGTACTTCCGGTGAACAGGAAGCGAAGCAAGGAAGAGGGAGAAAAAGGATATGCAGACAGCGAGACGAGTTTGGGTCCTTCTTGTTCAATGTTCGTTGAGCAGTGGTCGGTCGCTCTGTTGTTATATAATTAAAGTTCATTTGATGATTACTCCCCCTTTGAATTATTAACATCTGGTGTTTTCACTTCCCTTCAGAAATAAGTTAAATAAAAGTAAACACCATTTAACACCCCACTCACATTGCACGAGTCATTCTCTTTTTATTACCCATAGTCGCCCCCTATTAGCCAATTCCGCCGCTTCCTAGAAATAACTCGTGGAAGCGGAATGAAAAAGGATATGTGCCGTAGAGACACGAGATTCCGTCTTCTATAATTCGCGAGTTCATGGCGAGTAGTCGGTCGCTCCGCGAAACGAAAAAAAAAAGATAGTTGTGAGAAAAATTAGTGGTGTGCGGGCGCGATTGTATGGATACGGAAAACTTTAAACTTTATCGTCCAAATAAAAGTTAACCGATTTCTAAATAAATATATCTGTGTAAAGTTGTGTAAAGTTCAAATAAAAATAGAATGATTCTAAATAAATATATGAATATAAAGAAGAAAAAAGAGGAGTTTTCATTAGTGATCTAATGACAGAGCAAGAACAAAAGGGGTAAGTTTTGTGTATACCAAACCCTTGATTTAATTGTTGTAGAAAACATAATATAACACTGTACAAATTAACAATTTAAATTTAGAGTGGATGAATTCGAGCTAGCGTGGTTGAAATAGGGTCGTGAAAGCACGCGGTTGAAAAATCTGGAGTCAATCAAGGAAGTTGAGAGCCGGTTTTTTGGTACAAAGGTTGAGTCGGTGTGTGTGATTAGTTTTTGGTTGAAAGAAGTTTAGTGTAATTCTCTAAATAACTTCATCTGTTAATCTATAAAATAAAGTAAATTTAAAGATCTTAACAGTTGATATTTGAAAATCCATTCGCCAATAGTGCGGCACAAATAACAATAGTAAAGAGGTTTAGTGGAATCCCCCAAACAACTTATCTGTTAATAATCTGTAAAATAAAGTTAATTTAAAGACCTTAACAGTTGAAAGTTTAGTGAAATCCTCCAAACAACTTTATCTGTTAATCTGTAAATTCAAGTAAATTTACAGACCTTAACAGTTGATATTTCAAAATCCATTCGCCAATAGTGCGGTGTAGCGATCCTAAATCGCTACCCCTATCCAAATCCCCAATGGTATCAATTCCTAAATTCCCTAATTTCATATTGAATCATATGAGCAATAAATTAACCCAAAGTTAATTTATCGCTCATTGATTCAATTCCACATAAAAAACCCAAATCCCAAACTTTCCATTGCTCCATTTCAAATCCCATATTGAGTCACATGTACAACGAATTTAACCAAAAGTTAATTCATCGTACATTGACTCAATTCCTAAAAAATCATGAAATGCTAAATTCAAAACGCATTTCATGATTCCCCTTCCTAGAACCCATCCAACTAAAGCCTCTAACAAATTCCCAGAACACAACCCAAATTGAAACACAAACTCTTATGTGTGTTTCTGGGAATTTTGACCCTAAAATAGTTGACAATTCTCAACTAAAAATTCTATAAAAGGGGAGTGAATTTCAATTTCGTGATCAGTTAAAGTTCCGAGGCCGAATCTATGACAAACAAAAATATAAATCAATTTAGTAATTCTCCAGAGGCCAAACCCCTGGTCACGCGCGATGTAACCAAACTTCAGAGAAATAAAATAAATACTAATTAATAAAAGGATTGTCCTGTCGTCTTTTGCGTGGTTTGACTTTCGGCCCGGCCTCCCCTCCCGCTTGAAACTGCATTGCCCTCGATATCCGACTGCAGCCTCTTGGGCTAGTTTGGCTTCGCGACGCGCCAGCCCTTGCAGTGACGTGCTTGTGTAACTGATCCACCCAGTGCTAGTGACGCCAACCGACGAAAACTGATCCGACGCACCAACCCTTGCAGTGACGTGTTGGTACAATTGATCCACCCAGTGCCAGTGATGTCAACGGATGAGAGTCGATCCGACGCACCAACTATATCGAAACGTCCCGCAGCCGAGTATTGGGGAATTTCCTAAAAGGAGGCAAGGCACAGTTACCACGCTGCCTCCCAAAATATCACACACAACAACTGGCGCAGCCGGTAGGATTTAGGTAAAGCCATAGAACGGACGGTTCTAATAAGAGCTACTAAACCCTAAATCCTACAAACCTACAGAAAACACCACAAGGAAAACCAGGGACAAATGAGCATAACCAATCTACTGTCATACAAGGATTTTCACCTGACATCAGCAGCACAGATATTGCGGCAAAGAATATTTTCTCAGCACTTAAGGACATCAGCCCAACCATCGTCAAAAGCATCCATCCAACGATTAAATGTGAGGTTAACAAACCACCGACACTATTACACGGGACTGGACCTAGACTAACCTTGGAGTTAATAAAAAATCGAGAAGGACTTATTGACAAGAGGACTAAAGGAGAGATTGCGAAGCTAAGAAAAACAACCGAGAAGAAACACTAGCAGAAGCAGTACAAAAAGTGAATCCAAAAAACATAAGTGAAGAAAAGAAGAGCAAGGAATCAAATGCCAAGTCACAGGGACAAAAACCAGACGAGAAGTACGACTAAGCAGCCAATGAACAACAGAGAGCAGCTAAAATAAAAGACACCTAAAACAAAACAACAATTCCAACAAGAATAGCCGTTACAACAAGAATTGCAGTTCAAACAACACCAACAAAACAACAGTTCCAACAAGAATAGCCGTTCCAACAAGAGTAGCAGTTCCAACAACAACAGCAGTTCCAACAGCACCGGACGAACAACAGCAGCAGAACAACAGAAAACAGCTAAGTGGTCATTCATTTTCCTTTTTAATTTACTCTTATTAAGTATAGCTTACATTTTTCATTTATTACAATACACATTTTTATGCCTATTGACCCCAACCTACCCAAAATCTGCTCTACTCTAAGTTAAACACAAAAATAACCCTTACATACAGAAAACAACAAATTGCTACAAAATCAATTATAATCTTGCTGCTATTTCAAAAACATCCCGTCTCAATCTTGTCTGTATTGTGTAGCAATTAAGCCCTAGGGAAGGATTTAAATTTTTATATACAAAAAACCAAAAACACGTTTGGGATAGCAAACCACTGAAATCCAAATACACCCAACCTCCCCCTTCTTCCTTACACGATTATACTACTATTATTCCCACCATTTCTAGTTTTTACAGCACCCTTTACCATCGACATACCTGACCCTTACACACACTACCGTTTTACCCCCCCCCCTGATCTATGGAATTAGGAACCACCCCAAACACTACTACGCCCCACGACATTTTGAATCCTTCACCCAAAAAACTCCGTAGCGGAACTATCATCGAAACAACCCCTCCGATAAAAACTCGCGACCTTAGCCCAAACCTACCAGAAATTTCAGCTCCTCAGCACCAAACGGATCTCGTAACCTTTGAAACAATGGCTATTGATTATACAAAGGTTGCGAAGCTGTCAGCACAGCTAATCCCCATCTTCTCCGGGGAATTAAATCCGCATATAGGTACAGAGCTGGAAACATTCTTGGATTGTTGCAAGAGGGTCTTAAACTGCCTCAGGACCGAAGAACACGAGGCTTTTCTACAGATATTCCCCACTAGACTGAGGGGAGAAGCTTCTGCCCTCTTCGCGTCCACTCCGTTCGCAACCTTTCAGGAAGCCGAGGATGTGTTGAGAAAAGTTTATTTACCGGTAGAAAATTATCAAGACCTGGTAAATAAACTTTTAGCCATTCGACAAAACCCAGCAGAAGCTATTATTCTCTTCCAACTACGACTGAAAAAATTATTAATGGAATGCAAAAAAGCCGCGGAGCTAAAATATGGTCCCATACTGTCTGAGGCAGTAAAGACACAACTAGATGATTTCGCTAAAAGCATCTACAAGAAGGGGTTAACAAACCCGTACCATCGGCAATTCTTAATATTAATGGGCGACGCACCGATGAAAACGTTAATGGAAAAAACATTGGAGTTGGAACAAATCCAACAACCTCAGCTGCCGTTAATCTCTGCGCAGGTTCCACTTAATCCCCTTTCATCTTATTCACCAATAGCACCCCCAACTCCCTATAAACCAATTTTAGATACCCAACTGGATCAGCCTATGGCCCAAATAGTGTCCAACACCCCAGATGTGGAAACAATACCACACATACAACTAATAGCACAGGGGATTCCAAACTTAGAGACGCAAATACCGCCAGCTGACCAACCATACAGGGAAACCAAAGGAATAATGGAAGCAGACCCCCTCAGCATACCCCTGACACATGCAAACTCTCTCAGTAGGATAACCTGCAGCTACTGCAACAAAAGGGGGCATGCCTATGAGGATTGTGTGAAAAGGAAGAACACACCCTTTTGCACACACTGCCAGCAATTAAATCACGATATCCGTGATTGCCGGCAATTAGGGGAAGTAAAAAGAGTTCTGCACGTAAGGCAGACTTGCGACTTCTGTGGCCAACAAGGTCACAATCTAGGATCCTGTCAGCAAAAGCTGAAATGGGAGTCGCGAGTTCAATGCCAACCTGCAAAGAACTCCTCTACTTCCAAACAAAGAAGGTCAAAACCCTCGGTGGCAAAAACCTACCACATCAGGACCCCACGCGCGCCGTTAACCAGCACCCCAACTGTCCAACTACCTATAGATGTAGGTGTTAACAAGAACACAACACTAGTAGTGGACACCGGCGCTGAAATCAGCCTGATCAGCCAAAATTGCCTTAGCAAAACAGACTGCAAAATAAATCGGCAAGAAGCTTGCACTTTAGAGACGCCATTCGGAAGCATTAGGACCTTGGGAACCTGTAAGGTCAACTTCCAATTAAAAGGTAAGCCCAAACTCCCATGCACATTCCAAGTAGTGAGCAATATGCCCGATCTTCCAGAAGACGGTCTGCTGGGAAATGACTTCCTGTCAAGGAATTGCAACGTGGAGGGCCCCAAACAACGCGTCACTTTTCCTCGCACGAAAAGAAACCCTAGCGTATTTAGCGTGCCAATAAAATTCTCACACTTCGAGAAAAAGGCGCCTGAAAATAAATACGCCAAAGGAAAAAAGGAGCAAGCCCAAGTTAAACGTAAAATCCTCAGGTTAAAAAGGAACCCCAAGGAGCTAAGTGATAATGTCAAGGGTATTAACCAAATAACAAATACTTCATCAACAAATTTAACAAACCCGCGCCCTAACTCCTCTCAAAATAATAATTTATTGCAAATGCCTACAACGCCTGAAAAAATAATAAACCTCATTGAGATCGCGGAAATACTCAGGGTTTATCATAATTCCCCATCCGGTAAACATCTGAGCATCACCAAGTCGTACAACAAAATACGACAAAGATACTGGTGGCCGTCCATGCTCTCCGACATTCGGAAATACAGAAAGCAATGCGAAGAATGCCGTTCTTCAAAGGCAACCGCATGCCCCGGAATTAAAACAAAACCGCGATTGTTTCAAGTGGGAAAGATGGTATTGGTAAGGCACAAAACCCACAAGGGCAAAGAAACACCCACCTGGAAGGGCCCTTTCCTCATTACAGGAGTAACTGGGCCGAACAACACGACTATCAAAATTGGCCAAAAATCAGTAAAGATAAACAATAGGAAACTGAAACCATATTCCAAGACCAATTAGTTCTGATTCTTCACCCTAGTTCCAAATTCCCTCCCACTACTAACCCTAGACGTATGCTATCCCCAAGGTGTATCACAGTCCATCACTTAAAAACATTCCTAAATACACAATATGGACAGAAATAACAGACGACATAAAAATTGTCAAAAAATATATAAAAACTAATAAATATTATACAAAAGAATATTAAAACAAATGTAAAATATAAACAAAACAAAACAGACATTAACCCCCAATGAGGAAGGCAATTTATAAATAACAAACAAAATTGTAACCATTTCAAGAATACATGTATTACTAGAATAAGACCCTTTTTAAACATAATTACATTTAACGGTTAAATATATATATTTGAAAAAAAAAAAAAACAACTTCACTATTAATAAAAAACCAAATTGAAATAAGAATATTTACTTTGACCTTTTATAGTTTAATTTAAAACTTATTTACTGTAAAATTTACTTTCATTTTAAACAAGACCTGTAAATAACATAACCAAATTAATTAACACTATATCTAAAAACAAATGAATAAGAAAGATACCCCTATGTTAACTACCAAATAAATTTAACACTACATATAGCACATAAAGAAAACCAATATAGATATACGAAAACAGTTAAGTACAAAAAAATTCACATACGAACCAACAAACTTTAACCCTCAATGAGGAAGACAGTTTATAAACTAAATTGTAAAAAGAAAAAAGTAGCTAAACAAAATTATTGGCAAACCCAAAATAACATAGCCCAATTATTGGCATTAACTTCTGTATTAATATTAATCATTAATTTTAACTAATTAGCATTAACAAATCTTACTACTATATGAACCATAATAACAAAAAATGTACATGTCAGATAAATAATATCTCTATCATTAACAGACACAGTTACAACAAAATTTAAACAATTAATGTCCAAATACCGACCCAATTATAAATGTAAACTACCGCGAAATTGAAATGCCACCACCCTTTGCTTTCCACCCATCCTAGAAAATTAATCTCTTCTAGATTAATTTTCTTTTCTAAAGGGGGGAGGGATGTAGCGATCCTAAATCGCTACCCCTATCCAAATCCCCAATGGTATCAATTCCTAAATTCCCTAATTTCATATTGAATCATATGAGCAATAAATTAACCCAAAGTTAATTTATCGCTCATTGATTCAATTCCACATAAAAAACCCAAATCCCAAACTTTCCATTGCTCCATTTCAAATCCCATATTGAGTCACATGTACAACGAATTTAACCAAAAGTTAATTCATCGTACATTGACTCAATTCCTAAAAAATCATGAAATGCTAAATTCAAAACGCATTTCATGATTCCCCTTCCTAGAACCCATCCAACTAAAGCCTCTAACAAATTCCCAGAACACAACCCAAATTGAAACACAAACTCTTATGTGTGTTTCTGGGAATTTTGACCCTAAAATAGTTGACAATTCTCAACTAAAAATTCTATAAAAGGGGAGTGAATTTCAATTTCGTGATCAGTTAAAGTTCCGAGGCCGAATCTATGACAAACAAAAATATAAATCAATTTAGTAATTCTCCAGAGGCCAAACCCCTGGTCACGCGCGATGTAACCAAACTTCAGAGAAATAAAATAAATACTAATTAATAAAAGGATTGTCCTGTCGTCTTTTGCGTGGTTTGACTTTCGGCCCGGCCTCCCCTCCCGCTTGAAACTGCATTGCCCTCGATATCCGACTGCAGCCTCTTGGGCTAGTTTGGCTTCGCGACGCGCCAGCCCTTGCAGTGACGTGCTTGTGTAACTGATCCACCCAGTGCTAGTGACGCCAACCGACGAAAACTGATCCGACGCACCAACCCTTGCAGTGACGTGTTGGTACAATTGATCCACCCAGTGCCAGTGATGTCAACGGATGAGAGTCGATCCGACGCACCAACTATATCGAAACGTCCCGCAGCCGAGTATTGGGGAATTTCCTAAAAGGAGGCAAGGCACAGTTACCACGCTGCCTCCCAAAATATCACACACAACAGCGGCACAAATAATAATTTAAAGAAATTTAGTGTAATTCTCCAAATGACTTTATTTGTTAATCTATAAAATAGTATAAATCTATTGATCTTAAACTGTAAATAACTGAAAACACATAGTGTATAAAATAAAGTAAAGTTATTGATCTTAAATTGTAAATAATAAAAAAGGAAATAAAGTAAATTTATTGATCATTAACTGGTTGATTATCTGTGTTGTTTAATTGAATTCCAAACAACAGACATTTCAAGGTTGCCAAGTGTTTCCTGTGCTGCTGCAAAATAAAACGAACACCAAGGGCAAAGAAGCCCCATCCTTCAAGGTGTAGTACTCCGCAGTCCTACTGTCTTCCAATAATCCAAACCTCAACCATAAACATATCCATTTCAACATAATTTCCCAAAATATACATTTATACACTTTATTATCCTTTAATACCTTTTTAATCCTAAATCAATTTCCCATCAATTCAATTTACATAATGCCTACATTTGCATATCAATCCAATTCCATAGTATCAATATATCTGCATATTGAGAAAATCCCTTTTCATTTTAATACATTTCTTAATCAGTAATAAATAACAATAAAATTCAATCCATATCTATAATTCAATCAATATCCATATTTCCACATATCCATTACATTAGAAATACATTTTAAACCCTTAACTTCAAATATCTACATAATATGCACATACAAAATCAATTTGAAACTATCCTTTACATAATAACATTTCACACAATTACCGCTAGCCAAAATACATATATACAATAGTTTTCTGTTAACAAGACGTAACTACGGGTAACAGATGAATTTCGTTCATACAGGATGAAATAAAAAATTTTTGCAGTAATAATTAGACTTCCAACAAGGAAGGTCGCGTTTAAAATAGTACAAAATAAATTTGGAAAAAAACAAAGGAAATTAATTAAAAAACCACAGACGTGTGCGGGCGTTCTGTTGGGCACTTTAAATGTTTGTTTTTGTTCATAGTATTAAATAAAATCAGTTTTTGTGTTAAATATTGTTTATCCGCGTTGTTATTAAAATACGTTCAACGCTCTTCCCTCGGTCGCATCGAAGAACCACGCCGTTGGAATACGACATTTGGTGGCAGCGGTGGGATTGCAACCCACGCCTCTGAGGAGATTGGTGGGATCCAACCGATGGATCTTCACATTTTGTGACAAAAAAGTGAAAAAAAATTTAAATAAATAAATAAAATAAAAGAAAAAAAGAAAAGAACGACATGTAGCGGTGAGATCCAACCGATGGATCTGCACGAAAATAATTCAAATTGTTGTGAAAAATAAAAAGTGAAAAAAAAAAACAAAAATAAAATAAAGTGAAAAAAAATTTTTTTTTTTTAAAAAAAATTTTTAATTTTACAAAACATAAAAATTGTTTGAACAAAACAATAAGTGAAACAGACCCAATAAACACATTGTGAAAAAAAAATTTATAAGTTTTATAAAAAGTGAAAAGAAGATTTTCAAATTAAAATTTCTTAAAAAACAAATTAAAGAAAACAATAAATGGAAAAAAAGGAAAAGAAAAAGAGACAATAAACACAGACAAATATGAACAGTGTAAGAAGATTTTCAAATTAAAATTTCTGGAAAAAAAAATAAAAAATTTTAAACAATAAGTTTTTAATGCAAAGTAAAAAAAAAAACGAAATTGGTTTTAAACAATAATAAAGTATGCAGCCAAGACCAGGGTAACCCAACTCTAGGGCGGGAAGCCTACCTGCCAGTAAGAAAAATAAAAATAAATCTTCAAGAATTAATGACATAACCAACAATCAACAAAATTCAGCAGTACAACTTAAAAAAAAAGGAAAAAAAAAATATATATAAAGAAAATATATATATATATATATATATATATATATATATATATATATATATATATATATATATGTATATATATATATATATAAAGAAAATGATTAGGAAATATTTGAGGACGGTCTGAAAAATGGCCAGCTCAAAATAATTGCCAAAGTCCATGGGGGGACGAATTTGAAGTTATCGATATCCCATGCGGAAGCTCATGCTGCACGTATAGACAACTCTTCACAGACGCCTAATAATAGCTGTTCATATAGATCCCCTAATTTCATTAAAATAGTGTGTCAAATTTGCGGTAAGCCAGGTCACTCGCAGGAAACGTGCTATCGAAATACACAAATCCCGAGTTTTCCGAATAGGCTACCCATAAAAAGGGAAGTACAGTACCTCATGTGTAGCTACTGTGGGAGAAATAATCACTCACAAAACGAATGTGGATTGAGGCTATCTAGGAATGGGTCGTCATTTTCGAATTACCATCAAGGTGTAGTGCGGAACCAATTTAAAGATAACTATACAACTACGAACAATCGTTTTGAAAGTGTAAAACCTGCAAATACTGCGAGGCAACAAGACTGCCAAAATGTTCGATTTTCAAGTACAAAATCGGTACAAGAATCGGAAAATGAGGTCTGACGTAATGAGTCAGTATGTGAATCACGATCCATTTGCCCAGATCCTCAGGTAGATTCGAATCAAAACACAGAAGACAATAAATATTATAAATATAAAATTTATGAAAATACTTCAGCAGCTAAGAATGAAGAAAAAGATATTTCAGCAACAAAGACTGAAGAAAAAGGTATTTCAGCAGCACAGATAGAAGAAAAAAATATTTCAGCAGCTAAGACTGAAGAAATAGATATTTCAGCAGGTAAGACTGAAAAAGAAAATATTTCAGCAGCAAAGACTGAGGAAAAAGACATTTCAGCAGTTAAGACTGAAAAAGAATATATTTCAGCAACACAGTTAGAAGAAAAAGATACTTCAGCAGCAAAGTCCAACAAAGGTTTTTTGCATCGTATAGTCGCTGGGGATGAAAAATGGATCCACTACTATAACCCAAAGAAGAGAAAATCGTGGGGACCACCTGGCCATGCTTCAACATCGACAGCCAAACCGAATATTCCTGGGAAAAAAAGCCCATGCTGTGTATTTGGTGGGATCAGATTGGTGTCGTGTATTATGAATTGCTGAAACCGAGTGGAACTATCACTGGAGGTCTCTAGCGAACGCAATTAGTGAGATTGCGCCGAGCACTGAAGGAAAAACGAGCCCATCACTACTCCAGACATGACAAAATTATTCTTCTCCAAGTTAATGCTCGTCCGCATGTTGCGGTGCCGGTGAAAAACTATTTGGAAACACTTCATTGGGAAGTCCTACCCCAACACGCTGTTACGCACAAAACCCTCCACCCGTGAATTCCTACCTCTTTAGAGCTAAGCTCCATCATTAATCGCGCATACATGAAATATCGCTATATCAATTCAATATCAAACAAATTGAACTACACGTTAAATTTGTCCGTATTGAATTTAACTTGAATTCAAGACGTGAAAGAACGAACCATATGTTCAACACGCAAAATCCCCAGGATCCAAAGCTGTGGACCAGGTGACCAACTTTCAAGGAAAATTGCTGAGAATCATAAAATGCAGGTCTGAAATTGTATGATCCTTTAAAGATTTGTTTACCCAAACCATTTCCCACAAGTAACATCTTTGTCCATTTTCCTAGAACAAATAACTTGCGTCATAAAACGAACCACATGTTCGTTTTAGCGCCCACCAACATAAAGGATTATAAACGATCCTCTGTTGATTTTTACTTTGTGTTTCCTCACTATTTCCCGCAGGAAACATCTTAGCCCATGCTCCTGAAACAAATAACTTGCGCCATAAAACGAACCGCAAGTTCGTTTTACCGCCCACTAACATAGATGATCATAAGTGTGCATTAGCACGATCCTCTCTTGGACGCAGCTCAACTTTTGCTTTGTGTTTCCTCTTTTGATCCCAAGCCGGGAAAGATAAAAAAAGGAAATAGCGGCTGACAAAAGGGCCAAGCAGAAAAAAGGAATATCCTTCGATCTGCAGGATGGAAGAAAAAAGTCTTCGTTCGGGGAGTTGGGATTCAGTTGTTGACCGAGATGGTCGTCCACGGGAAGTTGGTTGTATTTCAAGGGCCAAGAGGGCTACGACTGTGTAGTAAAAGTATCCAATAAGAAATATCTGAAATAGATCACAAGACAAAATTGAAGTGTGTGTTTTAAAAAGCAATGAGAAATTTATTTGTATTTGTAAATTAATAATTTGGGTATCTAATACTAATAAGTGGAAGTAAAGTCTCACTACTGAACTTAAATGGTGAAGTATCAAATAAAGGAAATTTACGGCTAAAGAAACAAAAGCGTTTGTGGATCTCCCTGGACTCCGAGCCTTCGTCCTCGTATCGGAAAGTAGCTGAGAATCCTGTTATAATACTTGAGATGGTGGACCCAAATCCAGCAGGGTAAAAGTAAGTAATAATAGATAACATTAACATAATAACATAACACCGGCATATTCATCAGACATTGCCTCTTCTGATTATCACTTATTTCGACCCATGACACATGGCCTGTACGAGTAGCACTTTACAACATATGAAAAATATATATATATATAATATACCGAAAAATGGGTCGATTCGTGGATATCCTCAAAAGGTAAAGAGTTCTTTCGACGTGGTATCCGAATGTTGCCAGAAAGATGGGAAAAAGTAGTGTCTAGTAATGGACAATGCTTTGAATAAAACGTAATGTACCGTTCTTTCACAATAAATTCCTAATTTTTTATAGAAAACAGCGGAAACTCATTGGTACACCTAATAATAAAGAAGTAAACTGAAAAAATTATATTGCAAATCTGTCCAAGTAAAATTCATTAACTAAATTACGTGAATAAAAGAAAAAGGTGGAATTATTTTTGTGTATTTTATTAAATCGTGTGTGAGAAATGTATACTGATTTGTTTTACTAAAACAACCTTGCATTGAATTGACTCTTTAACAATGTGTGTGTATCTTTCTACAGGGATCCTACGGGCCCGGATCAACGAAAATCAGATGCGAATCAAGGAAAACTGTCCTTCAACTGCCTGGGGAACAACCTGTTATAAAAGTTATATCGAACCCTTACCACATGTATTAACAGTGTCTATCATTCAGCGTATTAACAAACAACAAAGAAAAGACAAGTTCAGAGTTACAGAATTCAACAAAATTAATGAGTTTTCCACAAGTCTGTGTTTATAGTTTTAGAGTCAATAGAATCAAATAAAAGATATATTGTCATACTATCAATGTGTTTGTTATTGGCGCCGTATCCGCTCCGTGTTGAGGATCAATCGTAGTCCCAAGTACGAACTTAGTGGGGCTTTTAGTGAACCCGTCCCCGTGCCGGCACTCGACTAAAATAAAGGGCCACAAGCCAAACGAACTAAACACAATCGGAACAAACAAGAACACACCCCCCCGCCCCCCTGTTTTATTAAGCAATTAAATAACATTCAAATCAAGGAAGTGCGAGAAGGCGTTTGCCGTAAAACTTAGGTAGAGATCAGTTCCTAAAAAGTTCACCGAAAAAGTGCTGTGGATTCATTAAGCAATAACTTTCAATTAAAACGGAATGCTCCCGGGTTAAGTATGCGGAATGCAGCAACGATACCTAAATCAACAAGCAACAGCCAGCTGAACAGGGGAGCACAAGACTCAACGACCCCTGCAACCTGCCACTGGGAATCAACTACAGCGACCGCTCCACGGTCGACCAGGTAAGTCCCCTTCACTTACCCTTAAATATATTTAAATATATTATTTTATTATCATAAACTGTGAAAATCAATAACAGAGATCAAGCACCGAGTTAGGGCAAGCTGCCCACCAGGATCGGAATCGACCCAAGGACCGCCCACACAGCGACCCGACAATCATTGATTCTACCCCGACGGCGGCTTGGATCAACGATTTGCGGAAGAGGAACCCCGACCTTAAATTATTGTCCTATAAGGAACAAACAATTTAAAATCTTATCATTCAACGGGAATGACAGTTGAATATCAAGAATCAATGTACTTTTTGCTAACATCAACGGAAGAATAGCCGTTGATGTCTAAACCAGACACCTATATAAAAGACAGGTTACGTGATAACTCATTGATTGATCAAAACGACATTTGACCTAAACGGCGTTGATATAAGCAACATTCTAAGTATACCACAACATCCACGCAGTCACTGTAGGTAAGGACTTATACCGAGAACTCTTTCCGACCACTTAAGCCAAGCGCACTCTCGGTCACCCTCACACATAGTTGAAGTAACGACTGAATTGGCGTGGAGTCAACGCAGCACCACGTGGGTCTCGCTCACACGTAGAACGGGAACCAACGCCGAGCTTTTCCCGTTAATTTCGTATGACATCATGCACAACATGCGAGCACAATCGGCGGGAATGAATTACTTGGAAATCACTCGCCGCCAAGCACAGACCTCACTAAGAAACCCGACATCACCCGCCGCCGGATTATAGCGTTGGCAGCCATTCCACGCCAACGACGATTTGGGGATCAGAACCCGAAATACCTCTCGAAGTGAGATGCAACCTTTCTAAAAATATACAACATCCTAAGTATACCTACCGAAGTGAGAGAAGCCTTTTCTAAAAGTATATAACGTCCTAAGTATATTTACCGAAAGGAGAGCAGACATCTCAAAAATATACATCATAGGTATAACAACCAACGATTACTTTCTATTTGGACTTCAGTTCTTAAAGCTGATAGAAGATCTGATCTCTGATGGTGCTCATATTTAACTAGGTGGGTAGACTGAAATGTAGTGCACACGTGCTTGCAGTATGTGAATAAAATGGCCTTCAGAAGACCACCTTGCGACAAATGGAAGTAATATTCCTTCTCAATACGCATGTGGAGTCCCGCGAACAAGCGTTTATCCTGTTTCTTTCGAGAACAGGAAATATAGCAGCATGTTCTAGTGCTATGTCTACGTGACTTAAACAGCATGCTGTTATCAAATTTGATTTTCTAACTGCTGAAAAGGTGACTCCTGCTGAAATTCGTCATCGTGTAAATGATTTTTATGGTGACAATGCTGTTGGTAAGTCTACTGTAAATCGGTAGGCAAGAGAATTTCTTAGTTACGAGCCCGAAAAAGCCAGGATTGTTGATGGAACACGCAGCGGACGTCCAATCACTGCCACAGACAATAATGATCGCAAACTCGTCAACGATTTGGTAATCACTCGCCGAAGAGAACACACAACACTAAGAAGGCCAACATCGGCCAACGGTGTATTATGGTTGTTAGGGAGTCGAGCTGTGCGCGTTGAGTCGGTCATCTTTTTAAAAGTGAGTGCCTTTTAAAAGAAGAGTGGAGTGTGTGCGTCGCGACCTATGTATTTGCCGAGTGTTGGTGTTCAATGGTGTGTCGCAGTGAAGAGGAGTCTGTGTATTTACCGAAGGACTGTGACGGTCCAGCTAGCCAAATAAATCGCTGTGGGGTTAAATACCTTTCCGCCCAGCTAAAAAAGCCATACATACCGTTGGCCGCACGTATCCACATACACGTGGGCCAATTCCACTACCAATTCCTCATGTCTGCATGGTTATTGAAAGACACTACACCAAAAACGAATTCGTTTGGCAACCCATTAGCTGGGTAAACACAAGAGGCCCGCACGGCAACGCCAGACGCCGACAGCCATCAAAAATCCCATACGATAAAAGTATGCCCAAGGAATAAGCAATATATATGATCTTCTCTTGAGCCAACCCCAAATTGATGTTCGCTTATCGGAAGGACCATAGGAACAGAAGGGAAACAATAAACGAACCAACACTGTTCCTACAAGGAGAATCAAACCTTCTAAAAATAGCGCAGCCGAACTACTTCGGGCGAGGAAATCACCAAGGCCATAAACTACATGCGGATAAATTACACAAAATGATACCGCAGATGTGTGAAAAGCCGAACGATCCTCGGCGTGTCTCTGACGACAGGGACAACAACGTTCGCGGCTGTGTGTGCGGGCGCATCGACACAGTATCTCTACGAATGGAAGCGCAGAACACGATAGGATGCGATCTCCTGATAAGGAGACATCCCCTGGAAGAGACAGGATTCCAGAGGAAGGTGAATTTAAGAAAAAACGGAGAACAACCTGGTGATCCTTCCTACAGGGAAGTTTTAGTCTCCCAGTAACGTTCACGGGGAAAGGGCCCACTATCGCGAACACCGTAAAGAGTGGCGTAAAAATCGCGAGTGTTGCGCAAAAATAAAAGTAGAAATTAAAAAAAAAAAATAAAAAAGGAAACAAAAAAAAAATGATAAAATCAAATTCAAGTAAAAAAAGTTGTTTTTATTTTGAAGAGTGTACAGCGGTAAACGCTTCTCCGATAACCGCCAAAGGGCACCACAGGCGTTCTTTCTCTTGTGAAACGGGCCTTTGTGCGTTGCCGGGAGGCGGCGGAGCTTTAATATGGACAGGCAAACGGTGCCGCCTTTACCGCACGTTGCCTGAAAAAAATATGAGAAGATTTTCCTTCAATCGGCGGATTGAAGTTGAGTTGGTGCTAGCTATTGACCGAGACGGTCAGGTGTGAGTTGGCGTAAGTTAACAACCAACACCCTTCTTTACTACAATGACCCATAATCCACAATCTACATAATCCAGACAATGAAGCATCACGACCAGTTCGATGACTCACTACCATCTTTTATCTATAAAATATTCACTAGCATCCTTATCTACACAATACAAAATGTATAAAAACGGAAATGTTCTGTTAAGGAATAAGCACTCTAAATTACGACCATAAGGTTCGAACATTGTAGAAAATACCCATGCTGTAAATAGTCATTTAGGTGAAAAATAAAGTACCGTCAAGCTCGAACTCAATCTCTACTCGACAGCAAAACAAATGTATTTTTTTCCTCTCCTTGGCGGCAAGAAGAATAACTCGTACTCGAGGTGTCGGGTTATGTATGAAATTTTCCAAAGTCGGTTCTTGATTTGAATTTAATCCTTTTTAAACGAATTTAATCCATCTCCCCGTTCGAGGAATTGTAAATCGTCCTCTGTATTAACAAAGATTAGTTCTAATTAAAAACAAAACAAACAAAAAAAAACAAAAAAAACCAACGGTTTTTGTTTTAAACGTGTGTCGAGTGTGTGTGCTGTTCGACTATATAACATTAATAATTAATTAATTAAATTCTAAAAAACAAAGAGTGTGGGTTTTATTAACAAATGTGTCACAAATGTGTGGATGTAAGTACCAAATATATACCACTACAGAATAATAACGAACTGCATGAAAGTGGTCATTATGGACCATAACCATAAGCAGAAGCATGCATATTAATCATATCTTAATGATGACAGTGGAAGCGATGGGGAAACTTCCACAAGCGATATGAAGAATTGACAAAGCAATAACTTTAGGAATTCATCCAAAAACTATTACAAATTCGGAAAGCATTAAAAGCTGCTGAGACTTTTAAAACCCAGCGCAACTAGAATGTGTCGAGTTAAATTTGGTCAAGCAACCGAACGAAAAGTTGCCTGTCTAAAGTGTACGGGAGGATAACTTAACGGCACTCATATAGGTTCTTCAGGCGAATATTGAGGAATATGCGGAAGATTATGAGAAACTTCGGTATCATCTTACCAAGGACATTGAGTATGAAAGCTCCTCACTCACTCGAGTTGCCAATATACACAAGTTCCATTGTGAGTTGAACCCACGTTATATCGTGCTTGAATCAAGCACGTGCTTCCTTGGAGTGCCACGTTTCCATTAAAACGGGAAAGGTTGAACATAAGGCAACCGAACGGGGAACCGTTCCTAACGAGGTCAATACCGCGGTCGGTACTCGCCCGGAGACCCCACCTACACAGGGGAGGGCTGCGAAAAATTGTTCAACCTCGTTATATCAGCAAGACCGCACCCCAAAAGCTCAAAAGCCGTCAAGGAATGGGAAGCCTTGATACAAGGCTCATAAACAAACCCTTCGAAGCTCGAATTCCTTCTGAGCAGACCGATCACTAGGGCTTCTCTCCGAATAACTCTTCGCCTTTTATTAAGGATTTTCGTCGAGAGAAGCTATTTTATGAGTTTAAATGAACATTTGTTAAAGCCGGGCCCAGGACTATAAGCGCAAACTATATAGGCAAACCTGGGCGCTCATGAGGGATGATACGGCAGTGGAGTTGCCAGGCCCAGGGAATATTCCGTAACTCCCTTGGGGTTGCGAGTGAACACGTCAACGGGACTCACCTCCGATGACGAATCGAGTGATCCCGTATCCGAGAACCAACCGTCGGAGGAAACACATCTGTGGGGGTTCGCTACATTACATGGAGAACCAGCCCACAATCCCAGCTACCATTTCCAATTAGTTACGTTTAGTGTTAAATAAACTATAATCACAGTGTCTCGATAGTTTATGTTTGTATAAAGTTGACTATAGTCACAGTGGACTCAATTAGTTACGTTTGGTATAGAATAAGTTATACTACAGTTAATTCAATCAATTTGCTTGTCGTGTAAAAATAAATGTATTCTAGTAAACATTGCAGAAGCTACTACAGTGTTTTATTTTCGGAAGTTTGGAACTGCGACTATTTAAAGGGGACCTTAGAGAACCAGTGCACCTGCCTGCACATAGCTAAGATAAAGACATATGCCCCACAACATAATTGAGTTTAGCTAACCTTTTGCCATACAGCAACTCCATTTTGCTAGCCCATGAGATTTCCACCGGAAATCACATCATGTTGGTTAGCAACAACACGTCAAATCAAACGACGCTATTGCATAACCAAACATCGGCTGGGGTAATTCCAAATTATTCGAGTTTGGTTTTCATGATAAATTACCCTAGCCAATTTGACGTCACTTCGGCTTTTCTTCAGATCATCCGTTCTATTGGGATCAACGATCTCATTTTACAGGTGAATAGCGCAAACTACATTTTCCTCTCCTCCACAATTCTGTCTTTCTATAATTCGATGCACGCTGAGATCACCACAACCAGCGCACTAGGTCAGTGGATCAATCTCAGACGCTGCATTAATAGACACACACTAAGCCAGATCAACCCCAGGTTTTGTGCTTTCCTTTTGATTTCTTCATCCTTTCTACGCCCATCGACGTCGAACGAATACCCAAGTACTTATTCGCCTCGATGAGCATGGGGAATTGAAGCATACACAAGAGACACGAACGCATAGAGTCAATAACAAAACACTCGTGGAGAGAAGTCGCTAATCATTAACCATAGAGTCGAATCGTTGGAGGATAAATAAAGGAAAAAACCATACCAAATCTCCTAAATCTGGCCACCGATACGAGCTAGGAAGCACCTAGCGCCGTGCCATGTCGAGGCGAGATTTGCCTGCCACAGTCGCACGTGGAATACGGTGAAAGGGTTATATAACTAACAGAAGTTAATTACTACAAACCACACAAACCACTATTGGTCGAGATGTCGTCGTTCTACCAAGGAACACACTCACCTATAGATAAATTACACGTGCCCACAGATACGTGTCCTCAAAAGTCCTCCTTTGTACCCGAAACAAGGGTAACATACATCTGGGAGGCAACAACCCCACGTATCCACAGATACGTGGGTCACAAGTCCGACCAATAGTCCCACGCCTGCACGTCGATCGAAGGACACAACAAACCGCCAAACATTGCCTTACCGAGGACATTTAATGCATCACCCAAATTCCCTGTAAAGAATTCTCTAACAATCATGCATTCAACGCATCGTCCTAAATTCCTGAAAAGAACTCTTTACATTATACAGGCATCCTAAATTCGAAAACCTTATCGGCGCCACTGTAGCCAGCGTTCCCTGCACACATGCACAGCACATTTCCTTGGTTTATCCGTGGCCTTGGTAGCCTTTTGTCCTATCTACAAAAGCAATCTACGCGACTTCCGTCTAAGCCGCCACGAATAAGACGTACATCGTAACTGTAATTGATGATATCCGCCTGACGGTCATAGGCAAATAAATAACATTTTTAGGAACTTCATCTAATTTATGTCCTGGACTAACATTTAACGAAAATTCATGAAGCGTATGTGCGGGCGAGTCATTAATATATGATCCGGTCACAATGTTACATTCCACACGTATTGCATTGACATTTGTAATTTGAATAGGCAAGTCTGATTCATAGTCGGTTTTTGCTTTTAATAGTTTCTTGCTAAAACCAAACACTGGCCCAATACTTCGCCCTCGACTAAAATCAATAGTATCACTAGAATAAATTTTGTTTTGAACGTGTTGTAATTGGCGTCAATGTAAAGTTCTCCAGATTTGTTTACGCTCTCATATTTTTTTTGTAAATACTCAACGATATCTTCGAATTCATATGATCCTACGGGAATTTCAATGATTTTATCACTTATATGAAATAAATTATTTTCCAAATCAATGTTGGGCACCGAATTATATGTGTGAAAATCTATTAGTCCACACTCGTAATCCCTATCCAAATCGATGGGGCGAAAGTAACTCGTATTGAGAATCGATGTATTTCCTGTTAAAGTTAACGTTATTTACATTTTCACGGCTAATTATAGAATGAAATAGGAAATTATAAGAAAAGGCTTTTTATAAAATACTGCTTTTATTAATCCATGAGTTGTGTTTGTTTGAAAATCCTAACCATTTTACAAGAACTCTAACACTTTTTGTGCTTAGAACTTTTTTCAACGAGATAATTATTTGTATGTTGTGTTTTCACCAATTAATATTCATAGAATCCTCCTCGTATTGTATTTCCCTGGTAGTCCTCTATTATGTATGTAGCCGGATTCGTATGCTCCAATTTGGTGTATAGCCTTTCTCAAAAACATGTTGATATTTACTGATTCGCACGTGATCGCCAACGAGAAATGCTGGTTTGTCATATATTTTAACATGGTTGTAGGCCGACTTTAATATCAGCTTTTCATTTGAATAGTTTACTTTGCTTGGACACATTCCGATAGTTCGATGTTTTGTGTTATTATATTTCATAATCAAGTTGTAAATATTCAACCACTCGTATGATCCATTATAGCCGAATTCCTTCCACATTAGACTCTTAAGGGTTCTATTGAATCGTTCGATTATTGATGCCTTTTCAACGCTATACGTTGAATAATGATTAACACCATGCTTTCTCATTAGATTTTGGAAAATTTTGTTGAAGTACTCCTTTCCATGATCGGTTTGCAAACTTTTGGTGATCGTTCCTCTCCGACAAATATACTTTTCATAGCCTTTGGAACGTCGAAAGCATTTTTAGTTTTAAGCGCCACAGCCCAAGCAAATTTTGAAAAAGTATCTATGATTGTTAAGAGAAAGCGATAACCTCGGTTAAATTTTAAAAATGCACCCATCTCAACTAAGTCCGCTTGCCAGAGATCATCTATTCCTTTTGTGATTACTCGCCGCCTTTTGAAATTTCTACGAGCCTGTCTATGAAGTTCATTCACAATACTTCTCTTTTCATCATCATCATCATTAATACGAGTATTCATATCTTATCAAATGTCTTATGTTATTTTTCTTCTTATTATTACTATTTTGTTGTTATTATTATTATTTTTGTTGCTCTTCAGCAATTCTGGAGGATTTTTGCTCGATAAATTTTCGGAACAAGTAATCTTCAAGCCCTCCGAATCTATTTTCACTATGGGTTAGGTTTGATTATAAAGCCTTTTTAGTTTCCTCCTTTAACTCGTTAATCGATGTGATTCTCTATCGCTTTGAAGATTTGCTGTTAATTTTTTAATTTCCAAAGCGATTTTGTTGCTTAATTGTGTGTTGTCTTTTTGAACTTTCAACGACATTTGATTCACTTTATCAACAACAAATATTTTGGGGGCTGCATCATCGTCGTCAACGGGTAAACTTAAATTTTTCAACCGTTTAAAAAGTAGATTGATATTCTTATCGCGATCCAAATTAAAGTCTTAGACTATTCTCAAATGCTTATCCCGATGATGTGATGAACTACCGAACTTGTCAACACTCATTTTTGGAATGGCCATGTGAATGTATACTTTACACAACTATATATATGGCTCTCCCTCAATTCTTCTTCTTCTTCTTCAATGATGGATATAATTTCATTGCTATGACTCATGTGATCATTTTTTTCTTTATAAAATACTAATAAAGTATTGTAGCGTACTAATAAAGTATTGTACTTTATCGAATATTCCAGTGCTTGTTTTGGACTTTCCCGGATATTCCAGTACTGACTGTCATATTCGTCACAGTATTTATTCTTTTCTCGAGTATATCGATGTTAATAAATAATATCTGCTTCGCGAAGTTCTTTAATGATGGATATAATTTCATTGTTATAGCTCGTGTGACCAGCTGATTGTGATGAAACCAAAAGTCTTAATCTATCAACTAATTCATTGGGATCATCCCAATATATATAATTCGGTTTCTGGGTGTTTACTCTCATTAAACCAGACCGTTTTTTCTCATTCTGGAATAATGGTTTTATAATTGTTTTGTACTTGATTGCTTTAGTTGCTTTGATTTGTTCGTTTTTATCATGTCTACGCATTTGTTTCATTTAAAACTTCCTTATATTGTCGCAAGTCATCTTCGTTATACTGCTTAGGGTTTTTGTAGAACAGCAATTCAATAAGACCCGGTGTAATAGACCAGTTACTGCCATTATTGGTGATCTCGTTGGCGCCCAATTGAAATTCGGCATTACCCATTCTCCATTTATCATTTAAGTCTTTATATGGACCATAAACTTTATCTAATTTCTTATCTCGCTCCAACTCTGTCAGAACCAATGACATTGTATTGTTGTTGTTGCTCCTACTGCTTCTAATGTCGTTGTTGTCGCTTTCATTTCGCTGTGTATAGAAAGCGTATTCCCTACTCGTATCAAGAGTATTTTGTTTATTTGTTTTTCCTTGTTTGCTTGTTTTCCGAGTGCTTGCATTAATTTTTGGAGGATTCCTGTTTAGAAATTCGCTATCAAATTCTATTTTCACTTCATTATCATCATCGTCATGGGTATGTTTCTTAACACCTTCGACTAGTTTCTTCAGAGGTTTAGTGATGGGCTTGAAAGCATCTTCCAATAGGTCGTCTGTCATTAAACCTCGATTTTTGATGCTATTAAACTTTTTTTTCAACACCCTCTTAGGGGCCAGCACTTGTTCTTTTTTTATTTTCTCACTCCTTATGAATTTATTTTTCTATTTCTATATTGAGGATGAGAGTGTGATCAGCTGCGCATATATATTTATACTAACTACAAATGTTTTGATGTGTAAAGGTTTTATAGTCGAATGAAAATATCAAATCCTTTTCTATAACGTCCATTATCTTTAGGATCATCTTTGTTGATGACAAGAAATCCGTAGCGATCTTTCCAACACTCACGGCAGATATTGAGAAATTCTTTGAAATTCATATCCGTTCCCACATGATCCCTGTATACATGTTTCGTATTCATTTCGTCTTGTTTGAACATTATAATCATATTTGCAATGTCGCGTATTAAATGTTTTGGAATGCGTGTATAAGACTGACATAAATAAAAAGTATCAATGCTTTTATGGCGTCCCATACAAAAATATAATCTAATATTATTTTGTTTCTCACACGCAACATCGTCGAAAATTATAATAGAGTCGGTTTTTGCTGCATCCGGCGTTAGGAGATCGTCATTTTCAGAGAATGTATAATATCCCATGCCCTTTATGGGCTGTATTAATTTTTCCAAGTACTTATATTTTGGGTTGATATAGCGATTTCGAATAAATATAAATATTTTTAAATGTTAATCCGTTTGGGGTCTCTATTAAACTCAACATGACATTTGTTTTGCCACAATTTGATGGACCAACCCGTAGAGCTCTAATTGGATTTGGTAAAAGGGGACTATGTCTGCGTTCTTTTGATGTATCACAACTATTGGTTGTAAAATCGATATTTTGCACCACCAAATCTTTGTGTTGCTTCACAAAACGCATATTTGCGACTAATTAAAACATCTTTAGCACGCTATCTCATATATATATATATGCGTTTTTTTATTCATTTGCTTCAGTTCATGTTATGATATTTAGAAATATGGGTGTGTATTACACAAAAGCAATCAGTCGTAAAAGAACCGTCTATGGAAGAGGTCTGTTAGATAAAGTAATCAATTCTTTACCAATAGAACTTCATCTGCCTGGATATAAATTTTGCGGACCGGGTACTAAACTAAATAAACGTTTAGCCAGAGGCGATAAAGGAATTAATCCATTGGACGCCGCATGTAAACAACACGACATTGCGTATTCTCAAACAAAGGATATTAATAAAAGACACGAAGCCGATCAAATATTACCCAACAACGCATGGGCAAGAGTCAAATCTATAGACACTAGTTTGGGAGAACGCATAAACGCATGGTTTGTGACTAATGCAATGACAACTAAGACAACATTCGGTATGGGTAATATTAATAACAATAATAATAAAATGAGCAAAATGAAGAAATCACCGACTAAAACGAAAAAGAATGGGAAGAAAAGAAGCAAATGTGGAAAGAATCTCTTCAATGAAGCTATAAGAAAAACGAAAAAGATTTTACTTGGAGCGAAACCAGAAGATCTCCAAAGTGCGATAAGAATTGCCCGAAAGACGATGAATAATGTATTTAGGAGAAAGAAATCATCAGAGCAAGTTCCGCGTGTAATACCAATTCCCAAGATCGGAGGCTTTCTCCCTCTCCTACCAGTTTTTTCCGCCCGCGGAGCAGTAGGAGCTTTAGCAACGGGTGGAAGTTCTATTTTCAAGGCATTCAATGAAGCTAGGTCTGCTAAAAAACAACATGAAGAAGCAAATCGTCATAATAAAACAATGGAAACCATTGCTGTTGGTAAAGGGTTATACCTTAAACCATACAAAACGGGTTATGGCTTATTTTATAGTCCGAAGGAAACAAAAAACTATTAAGGAAGCTGCCTAGACGAGCTATTAGCGACCGAGATTTGATGAAATACTCGAAGTCCTTACCACATTTCAGAGGCGTCTTTAGGTTTGATACTCTACCGAAACGAGCATATCAACGGAAATTGTTAATCTGGATTCTTCTCGCGGTCCGGGAACACGTTGGGTGGCGTATAATATCAACAAAAACCACAAAGAATATTTCGATAGTTTTGGCAATCTTCAACCGCCGAGAGAGATTATAAAATACCTAGGTGAAAAAAACATTCAATATAACTATAAACAACATCAAAACCTTAACTCCTTCAATTGTGGTCATATATGCCTGAAATTTCTATACGACATAAATGAAAAAATAACGCATAATTTTTTAGAATAAATAAAAACTGTTTATTTTAATTAAAACATATACATTTTTGATTTTTTTCTTTTAAATTTTTTTATGAAATGTATTCGCCATTGTTGTTGTTGTTGCTGAAGATGATTTTGCCTCTGATTTCAGCGGATTTAACGTCCATAGAGCAAGATTAATTTCTTGTGCGTATTATCATGCTTTCCATCATATAACATGAGCAACTATCCAGCTTATCCTGGCTGATGTCTAAACAAATTGGACATGCGGTACGGCGTTGTTGTTCCTCTTCGGGTGCTGCGATGGTGGTGGTGGTATACATTTCGCTGAATTGAATTATTTTGGAATAACATCTTGTTAACTCCTCTAAATGTTCATCCAATAAATTTTCCTCGTGTTCTATCACCAATTTTTTGTTTTTTTTTAAAAACTCAGAGCAATCTAATTTTTCCATCTCTTATATCGTTTTATTTTTTTATTTTAGAGAGCTGTCTATTCAATCAATGTTAACGAGACACTAATTCCCAACTACCGAAACTTCATATTACCTACCTAACATGAACATATCCATTAAAATTGTGTGTATGGGAATAGAGAGAGAGAGGGGAAGAGGGAGAGAGAGAAAACAATAATTCTTTTCATAACAATATCCTTTATTACTATTTTACAACAAATATCCCTTATATCTATCCTATTAGCAACTAAATTATTTACATTAAAAAAATTTTTACTTATGGTATATCTAACCTATTAGCTACAAAAATGATCGTTTATACCTAACCTATTACTTATAACTAACCTATTGGTTACAAAATTATTATACAAAAATGACTGCTTTTTATTTGTTAAAGACTTTGTTTATCTTGTTTTATGTTAAAACATTGTCTATTCTATTATGCCCCCAAGCATAGGTACTTATGCGATCATCGCGAATATATCTTTTTGTGTCGCTAAAGCTTAATGCTAACTTATTGAGAGATTGAGTGTAAATATTGTGTAACTTACTTCAAAATATTAACATAGGCTTATATAATAAATTACGCCTTGACAAACAATTTCTATAATCACTTATATCTAAACTATTGGTAACACTTTTTTTTACACCTTTGGCTTTTTTTGTCACTTCATTGGTGTCTAATGCAGAAGAGTACATTTTGGCTTTTAACCCAATAAATTCAGTTATTTTTTTACCGTTAGTTTCATCTTTAAATTTTCCCAGAACTTTTCCATTTATTTGGGGAAAATTATGAATGTTATCTATTGGATATTCCGACGGATCAGATATGGATTTTTCGGGGTCAACAACATCGCTATATATATATCCGAATAAAAATCGTTTGTTGATATTGTATAGATAAAAGAGTTTGTATCCATGTAATTCAACTGAATCGCCCTATCAAACTTTTTCCTCATATAATCGTAATGAAAGTCATACATGAGCCATTTTGAAAGCTCTAGTACAACGAACCCTAAATAAATAGGTATATACCACTCGAGCTTTATTCATCTCGATGGCGCACATATCTGGTGTAAATATAGACACGCTATGGAAAAAGGGGCTGGCAATCAGCTTTCTGGCGCTGAACGAATTTCGTTGTCCATCCCATTGAGTTACGTATTTCACATCTCGTCGCTTTTCTACGTTTTCCATGGTTTAATATCGGTTGTTTTCAACATCGCATCCCAAGATAAACCGGGAGATGTCCAATAATAACATAGATCTAACTCATATATATCTAAACAAACCTTACGAAAATTCTCAAATACATCTGCCAGCAATAAAACATCGCTCTGCAGATATAAAAGCATGTACTCTTTTAAAGTTTTGCAATCGAAATGCTTCCACACTTTTTGAGCATAATCATAATCTTCAACTAAACAAACTTCATTCGTTAGCTTATTATAAAATTCAGAAATTGGCGGAAGAGAACAGTCATCTAAACGACCCCAGGTATTAAGATATTCATAAGGAAATACCCCCCTCCCCATCATTAACTTCAAAGACTCTTCATTTTTATAAAATCCGGTATGAATAATGAAAAAGTGAGTCTATGCTAGATTGCAGAAATCGACAAGAATTTAAAAACCTAATTTCGAAGGAATTATGTTCGTCTAAATATACGCGTTTGGAAATCGATATATAATTTTCCTTATTTAGCGGAATTACATTTATATCCCCCTTAATACAAGTCAGACTTTTCATGAATAGATGGGAATCATAACCTGACAAATTATGGAAAAAGACTGGGAAAATTTTCGGAACGCGAAAATCTAAACTACATTGCGAATGGGCTGGTCCTCTATATACACCAGTGAAGTGACATTGATCCCTGACTCTTACATCTAATTTACTAAATCTACGTTTACATATACTACATATTGGTGAGGTGTTTTGATGATGCTTTTGGCGCTGCGTTAACGGAATCATTGGTTTTGGCCGTCCAATAATTTCTCTGTGAAGATGTGTTAAATCATCGGCTAGCATCTTAACGAATTCCGATGGAGAGTTTTTCTCCTGCAAAAAAGGAAAAATGTTTATTTTTAGTTTTTGATTTTTTTTCTTATTAAACATTTTTTTTACTCACCAACAAATGTGTGGTGCTTGTTTAAATCATCGCTAAAGGAGCATTTTATGAAATATGAAACTGCGCAGGGCAGATGTTGTTGCCCATCCGTTGTGGACGAAGTTTCAGGATTCGGTGAACAGTGGGTCACGGGACGCAGAATTGACTCAAAGTCTGTATACACCACAAATGGAACTTTTAGTTTTCTGTTATGCTTCGTAAATTTAACTATTTTATTATTTTCGTTGGGCATAACTGTTACGAGTTTGCTGCATTCACTCTTATGGGCTTGTAATCTGGATTCGGTGGCGAATCACAGCAAGCAGCCGTTGCATAAATGCATTTGATGTTTATGTTTGCTTATCTGAGTTCCCAACAAATGCGAGATGTTTTTGATGCATACATAGTGCGTTTTATCACCATCGCGACTTTCGCAATAAAGCAAGTTAATATGCTTCCTCTTTTCTTCGCAGGTGTGGTAGTGGGGTCCAATTATCTTACATTCCCCTCTATTGTTAATCTCATACCCAAAAACATTTATGCTGATGGTTGGGTTATTGGCTTCGAAAATGTGTGTATCTTTGGCCGCCAGAGGAAATTCCATATTTTTGAAACATAGTATTTCATTCTCGTATTCTTTTGTTTCGTTTGATATGTTGGCATTTTTATAGCACTATAAATATCGATTTCCAAACGCGTATATTTAGAGGAACATAATTCCTTCGAAATTAGGTTTTTAAATTCTTGTCGATTTCTGCAATATAGCATAGACTCACTTTTTCATTATTCATACCGGATTTTATAAAAATGAAGAGTCTTTGAAGTTAATGATGGGGAGGGGGGTATTTCCTTATGAATATCTTAATTCCTGGGGTCGTTTAGATGACTGTTCTCTTCCGCCAATTTCTGAATTTTATAATAAGCTAACGAATGAAGTTTGTTTAGTTGAAGATTATGATTATGCTCAAAAAGTGTGGAAGCATTTCGATTGCAAATCTTTAAAAGAGTACATGCTTTTATATCTGCAGAGCGATGTTTTATTGCTGGCAGATGTATTTGAGAATTTTCGTAAGGTTTGTTTAGATATATATGAGTTAGATCTATGTTATTATTGGACATCTCCCGGTTTATCTTGGGATGCGATGTTGAAAACAACCGATATTAAACCATGGAAAACGTAGAAAAGCGACGAGATGTGAAATACGTAACTCAATGGGATGGACAACGAAATTCGTTCAGCGCCAGAAAGCTGATTGCCAGCCCCTTTTTCCATAGCGTGTCTATATTTACACCAGATATGTGCGCCATCGAGATGAATAAAGCTCGAGTGGTATATACCTATTTATTTAGGGTTCGTTGTACTAGAGCTTTCAAAATGGCTCATGTATGACTTTCATTACGATTATATGAGGAAAAAGTTTGATAGGGCGATTCAGTTGAATTACATGGATACAGACTCTTTTATCTATACAATATCAACAAACGATTTTTATTCGGATATATATATAGCGATGTTGTTGACCCCGAAAAATCCATATCTGATCCGTCGGAATATCCAATAGATAACATTCATAATTTTCCCCCAAATAAATGGAAAAGTTCTGGGAAAATTTAAAGATGAAACTAACGGTAAAAAAATAACTGAATTTATTGGGTTAAAAGCCAAAATGTACTCTTCTGCATTAGACACCAATGAAGTGACAAAAAAAGCCAAAGGTGTAAAAAAAAGTGTTACCAATAGTTTAGATATAAGTGATTATAGAAATTGTTTGTCAAGGCGTAATTTATTATATAAGCCTATGTTAATATTTTGAAGTAAGTTACACAATATTTATACTCAATCTCTCAATAAGTTAGCATTAAGCTTTAGCGACACAAAAAGATATATTCGCGATGATCGCATAAGTACCTATGCTTGGGGGCATAATAGAATAGACAATGTTTTAACATAAAACAAGATAAACAAAGTCTTTAACAAATAAAAAGCAGTCATTTTTGTATAATAATTTTGTAACCAATAGGTTAGTTATAAGTAATAGGTTAGGTATAAACGATCATTTTTGTAGCTAATAGGTTAGATATACCATAAGTAAAAATTTTTTTAATGTAAATAATTTAGTTGCTAATAGGATAGATATAAGGGATATTTGTTGTAAAATAGTAATAAAGGATATTGTTATGAAAAGAATTATTGTTTTCTCTCTCTCCCTCTTCCCCTCTCTCTCTCTATTCCCATACACACATAGGTAATATGAAGTTTCGGTAGTTGGGAATTAGTGTCTCGTTAACATTGATTGAATAGACAGCTCTCTAAAATAAAAAAATAAAACGATATAAGAGATGGAAAAATTAGATTGCTCTGAGTTTTTAAAAAAAAAAACAAAAAATTGGTGATAGAACACGAGGAAAATTTATTGGATGAACATTTAGAGGAGTTAACAAGATGTTATTCCAAAATAATTCAATTCAGCGAAATGTATACCACCACCACCATCGCAGCACCCGAAGAGGAACAACAACGCCGTACCGCATGTCCAATTTGTTTAGACATCAGCCAGGATAAGCTGGATAGTTGCTCATGTTATATGATGGAAAGCATGATAATACGCACAAGAAATTAATCTTGCTCTATGGACGTTAAATCCGCTGAAATCAGAGGCAAAATCATCTTCAGCAACAACAACAACAATGGCGAATACATTTCATAAAAAAATTTAAAAGAAAAAAATCAAAAATGTATATGTTTTAATTATAATAAACAGTTTTTATTTATTCTAAAAAATTATGCGTTATTTTTTCATTTATGTCGTATAGAAATTTCAGGCATATATGACCACAATTGAAGGAGTTAAAGTTTTGATGTTGTTTATAGTTATATTGAATGTTTTTTTCACCTAGGTATTTTATAATCTCTCTCGGCGGTTGAAGATTGCCAAAACTATCGAAATATTCTTTGTGGTTTTTGTTGATATTATACGCCACCCAACGTGTTCCCGGACCGCGAGAAGAATCCAGATTAACAATGCAGCATTCCCGTTGATATGCTCGTTTCGGTAGAGTATCAAACCTAAAGACGCCTCTGAAATGTGGTAAGGACTTCGAGTATTTCATCAAATCTCGGTCGCTAATAGCTCGTCTAGGCAGCTTCCTTAATAGTTTTTTGTTTCCTTCGGACTATAAAATAAGCCATAACCCGTTTTGTATGGTTTAAGGTATAACCCTTTACCAACAGCAATGGTTTCCATTGTTTTATTATGACGATTTGCTTCTTCATGTTGTTTTTTAGCAGACCTAGCTTCATTGAATGCCTTGAAAATAGAACTTCCACCCGTTGCTAAAGCTCCTACTGCTCCGCGGGCGGAAAAAACTGGTAGGAGAGGGAGAAAGCCTCCGATCTTGGGAATTGGTATTACACGCGGAACTTGCTCTGATGATTTCTTTCTCCTAAATACATTATTCATCGTCTTTCGGGCAATTCTTATCGCACTTTGGAGATCTTCTGGTTTCGCTCCAAGTAAAATCTTTTTCGTTTTTCTTATAGCTTCATTGAAGAGATTCTTTCCACATTTGCTTCTTTTCTTCCCATTCTTTTTCGTTTTAGTCGGTGATTTCTTCATTTTGCTCATTTTATTATTATTGTTATTAATATTACCCATACCGAATGTTGTCTTAGTTGTCATTGCATTAGTCACAAACCATGCGTTTATGCGTTCTCCCAAACTAGTGTCTATAGATTTGACTCTTGCCCATGCGTTGTTGGGTAATATTTGATCGGCTTCGTGTCTTTTATTAATATCCTTTGTTTGAGAATACGCAATGTCGTGTTGTTTACATGCGGCGTCCAATGGATTAATTCCTTTATCGCCTCTGGCTAAACGTTTATTTAGTTTAGTACCCGGTCCGCAAAATTTATATCCAGGCAGATGAAGTTCTATTGGTAAAGAATTGATTACTTTATCTAACAGACCTCTTCCATAGACGGTTCTTTTACGACTGATTGCTTTTGTGTAATACACACCCATATTTCTAAATATCATAACATGAACTGAAGCAAATGAATAAAAAAACGCATATATATATATATATATGAGATAGCGTGCTAAAGATGTTTTAATTAGTCGCAAATATGCGTTTTGTGAAGCAACACAAAGATTTGGTGGTGCAAAATATCGATTTTACAACCAATAGTTGTGATACATCAAAAGAACGCAGACATAGTCCCCTTTTACCAAATCCAATTAGAGCTCTACGGGTTGGTCCATCAAATTGTGGCAAAACAAATGTCATGTTGAGTTTAATAGAGACCCCAAACGGATTAACATTTAAAAATATTTATATTTATTCGAAATCGCTATATCAACCCAAAATATAAGTACTTGGAAAAATTAATACAGCCCATAAAGGGCATGGGATATTATACATTCTCTGAAAATGACGATCTCCTAACGCCGGATGCAGCAAAAACCGACTCTATTATAATTTTCGACGATGTTGCGTGTGAGAAACAAAATAATATTAGATTATATTTTTGTATGGGACGCCATAAAAGCATTGATACTTTTTATTTATGTCAGTCTTATACACGCATTCCAAAACATTTAATACGCGACAATGCAAATATGATTGTAATGTTCAAACAAGACGAAATGAATACGAAACATGTATACAGGGATCATGTGGGAACGGATATGAATTTCAAAGAATTTCTCAATATCTGCCGTGAGTGTTGGAAAGATCGCTACGGATTTCTTGTCATCAACAAAGATGATCCTAAAGATAATGGACGTTATAGAACAGGATTTGATATTTTCATTCGACTATAAAACCTTAACACATCAAAACATTTGTAGTTAGTATAAATATATATGCGCAGCTGATCACACTCTCATCCTCAATATAGAAATAGAAAAATAAATTCATAAGGAGTGAGAAAATAAAAAAAGAACAAGTGCTAGCAGATCTTATAAACACTAAGAGGGTTTTGAAAAAAAAGTTTAATAGCATCAAAAATCGAGGTTTAATGACAGACGACCTATTGGAAGATGCTTTCAAGCCCATCACTAAACCTCTGAAGAAACTAGTCGAAGGTGTTAAGAAACATACCCATGACGATGATGATAATGAAGTGAAAATAGAATTTGATAGCGAATTTCTAAACAGGAATCCTCCAAAAATTAATGCAAGCACTCGGAAAACAAGCAAACAAGGAAAAACAAATAAACAAAATACTCTTGATACGAGTAGGGAATACGCTTTCTATACACAGCGAAATGAAAGCGACAACAACGACATTAGAAGCAGTAGGAGCAACAACAACAATACAATGTCATTGGTTCTGACAGAGTTGGAGCGAGATAAGAAATTAGATAAAGTTTATGGTCCATATAAAGACTTAAATGATAAATGGAGAATGGGTAATGCCGAATTTCAATTGGGCGCCAACGAGATCACCAATAATGGCAGTAACTGGTCTATTACACCGGGTCTTATTGAATTGCTGTTCTACAAAAACCCTAAGCAGTATAACGAAGATGACTTGCGACAATATAAGGAAGTTTTAAATGAAACAAATGCGTAGACATGATAAAAACGAACAAATCAAAGCAACTAAAGCAATCAAGTACAAAACAATTATAAAACCATTATTCCAGAATGAGAAAAAACGGTCTGGTTTAATGAGAGTAAACACCCAGAAACCGAATTATATATATTGGGATGATCCCAATGAATTAGTTGATAGATTAAGACTTTTGGTTTCATCACAATCAGCTGGTCACACGAGCTATAACAATGAAATTATATCCATCATTAAAGAACTTCGCGAAGCAGATATTATTTATTAACATCGATATACTCGAGAAAAGAATAAATACTGTGACGCATATGACAGTCAGTACTGGAATATCCGGGAAAGTCCAAAACAAGCACTGGAATATTCGATAAAGTACAATACTTTATTAGTACGCTACAATACTTTATTAGTATTTTATAAAGAAAAAAATGATCACATGAGTCATAGCAATGAAATTATATCCATCATTGAAGAAGAAGAAGAAGAATTGAGGGAGAGCCATATATATAGTTGTGTAAAGTATACATTTACATGGCCATTCCAAAAATGAGTGTTGACAAGTTCGGTAGTTCATCACATCATCGGGATAAGCATTTGAGAATAGTCTAAGACTTTAATTTGGATCGCGATAAGAATATCAATCTACTTTTTAAACGGTTGAAAAATTTAAGTTTACCCGTTGACGACGATGATGCAGCCCCCAAAATATTTGTTGTTGATAAAGTGAATCAAATGTCGTTGAAAGTTCAAAAAGACAACACACAATTAAGCAACAAAATCGCTTTGGAAATTAAAAAATTAACAGCAAATCTTCAAAGCGATAGAGAATCACATCGATTAACGAGTTAAAGGAGGAAACTAAAAAGGCTTTATAATCAAACCTAACCCATAGTGAAAATAGATTCGGAGGGCTTGAAGATTACTTGTTCCGAAAATTTATCGAGCAAAAATCCTCCAGAATTGCTGAAGAGCAACAAAAATAATAATAATAACAACAAAATAGTAATAATAAGAAGAAAAATAACATAAGACATTTGATAAGATATGAATACTCGTATTAATGATGATGATGATGAAAAGAGAAGTATTGTGAATGAACTTCATAGACAGGCTCGTAGAAATTTCAAAAGGCGGCGAGTAATCACAAAAGGAATAGATGATCTCTGGCAAGCGGACTTAGTTGAGATGGGTGCATTTTTAAAATTTAACCGAGGTTATCGCTTTCTCTTAACAATCATAGATACTTTTTCAAAATTTGCTTGGGCTGTGGCGCTTAAAACTAAAAATGCTTTCGACGTTCCAAAGGCTATGAAAAGTATATTTGTCGGAGAGGAACGATCACCAAAAGTTTGCAAACCGATCATGGAAAGGAGTTCTTCAACAAAATTTTCCAAAATCTAATGAGAAAGCATGGTGTTAATCATTATTCAACGTATAGCGTTGAAAAGGCATCAATAATCGAACGATTCAATAGAACCCTTAAGAGTCTAATGTGGAAGGAATTCGGCTATAATGGATCATACGAGTGGTTGAATATTTACAACTTGATTATGAAATATAATAACACAAAACATCGAACTATCGGAATGTGTCCAAGCAAAGTAAACTATTCAAATGAAAAGCTGATATTAAAGTCGGCCTACAACCATGTTAAAATATATGACAAACCAGCATTTCTCGTTGGCGATCACGTGCGAATCAGTAAATATCAACATGTTTTTGAGAAAGGCTATACACCAAATTGGAGCATACGAATCCGGCTACATTACATAATAGAGGACTACCAGGGAAATACAATACGAGGAGGATTCTATGAATATTAATTGGTGAAAACACAACATACAAATAATTATCTCGTTGAAAAAAGTTCTAAGCACAAAAAGTGTTAGAGTTCTTGTAAAATGGTTAGGATTTTCAAACAAACACAACTCATGGATTAATAAAAGCAGTATTTTATAAAAAGCCTTTTCTTATAATTTCTATTTATTCTATAATTAGCCGTGAAAATGTGAATAACGTTAACTTTAACAGGAAATACATCGATTCTCAATACGAGTTACTTTCGCCCCATCGATTTGGATAGGGATTACGAGTGTGGACTAATAGATTTTCACACATATAATTCGGTGCCCAACATTGATTTGGAAAATAATTTAGGTTTCATAATAGAGTGGTATGAAAATCATTGAAATTCCCGTAGGATCATATGA
>CAWVOU010000035.1:5000-10000 GCA_963931805.1 Microdon myrmicae
TTTTGGTCCTTTTTCTTTTCTATATAGAAATTTGTCTATTATGTCATTTCATTATGTTTGTTTGTTCGTTTGTTTCTTTGTTTGCTCGTGTTTAAAATCAATGCTGTATATGTATGTGTATTATATATATATATATATATATATATATATATATGTATTATATATATTTTCTGCTTAATATAAATCTTCAAAATGACTGAATATATAAATATTTCAAAAGTTTCCAGAATGAAGAAATATTTCTTAATATTATGATTTATTATAATATAAAGTAATTCAATAATATAACATGTGCTTTAAACAGTTTATATAAAATATATAAACAGTAAAGAGCAACCAAATTTTGTATAGGCTAACAACCCTCAACCATATGTAGTCCAAGCAGCACTCTTATATATAAAATATAAAAAGTACATAACAGCATGGACTGCAATATGCGTTCAAAATGTCGATGTTCATGTGTCCTGCAGTTCACACGATGACGCACAGTTTGCTGCGTTCTTCATCGACCCATGAGCCAAGTGATCCACTGCTTAAAGTATATAAAATTTTTTTTGTTATTCTTGGTCAAATTATATATATATAATTAAAATTATTTAAAGCTAATATTTATTATTGTGAATATCCAGTGCATATGTATGCATGTATGTATACACACATACATATGAACCGTTAACTTATTTATATTTCTTAGAAATAAAAACTAAGTACAATATATAATATTAACTTCTACCATCAAATTATTATAATATAAATAAATCTTAAAAAATTAAGATTTATTATTTATTTTCTGCGAAAAATTCATATTAATGATCCTTCCGCAGGTTCACCTACGGAAACCTTGTTACGACTTTTACTTCCTCTAAATAATCAAGTTCGGTCAACTTCTGCGAAACAGCCGTAACACGATGCGTCACAGTGATCACGTCCGGAGACCTCACTAAATAATTCAATCGGTAGTAGCGACGGGCGGTGTGCACAAAGGGCAGGGACTTAATCAATACGAGGTAATGACTCACACTTACTGGGAATTCCAAGTTCATGTGAACAGTTTCAGTTCACAATCCCAAGCATGAAAGTGATTCAGCGGTTTACCCGGACCTCTCGGCCTAGGAAATACACGTTGATACTTTCATTGTAGCGCGCGTGCAGCCCAGGACATCTAAGGGCATCACAGACCTGTTATTGCTCAATCTCATTATTGCTAGACGCAATTTGTCCATTTAAGAAGCTAGTGTCCTTATAATGGGACAAACAAACAGGTACGACTCCACTCACATAAACACATTCAAACCATTCAAACTTTTTACGGTCTTCATAGAATGAAGGCTATGAAAGTTTCAACACCATAATCCTGAAAGCATCTATTTAATATATTTGAGTCTCGTTCGTTATCGGAATTAACCAGACAAATCACTCCACGAACTAAGAACGGCCATGCACCACCACCCATAGATTCGAGAAAGAGCTATCAATCTGTCTTACGCACTTATGTTCGGACCTGGTAAGTTTTCCCGTGTTGAGTCAAATTAAGCCGCAGGCTCCACTCCTGGTGGTGCCCTTCCGTCAATTCCTTTAAGTTTCAGCTTTGCAACCATACTTCCCCCGGAGCCCAAAAGCTTTGGTTTCCCGGGAAGCTACTGGGAGAGCCGTAATAGTAGCTACACCCAATTGCTGGCTGGCATCGTTTATGGTTAGAACTAGGGCGGTATCTGATCGCCTTCGAACCTCTAACTTTCGTTCTTGATTAATGAAAACATCTTTGGCAAATGCTTTCGCTTAAGTTAGTCTTACGACGGTCCAAGAATTTCACCTCTCGCGTCGTAATACTAATGCCCCCAAACTGCTTCTATTAATCATTACCTCTTGATCTAAAAACCAATGAAAGTAGAACAGAGGTCTTATTTCATTATTCCATGCACAAAATATTCAGGCATTTTAAGCCTGCTTTAAGCACTCTAATTTGTTCAAAGTAATTGTATCGGCCTGCAACAACACTCGATAAAGAGCACTGAAGTAGGTTTCAAATAGGAGGTATATATAATAATAATAATTAACTACTATTATATATTAGAACTCCACCGATAATACGCTTACATGCATAAGGTAATGTACAAACTACGATTATAGTTGTACTACCTGCATGAAGCACAAATTCAACTACGAACGTTTTAACCGCAACAACTTTAATATACGCTATTGGAGCTGGAATTACCGCGGCTGCTGGCACCAGACTTGCCCTCCAATTGGTCCTTGTTAAAGGATTTAAAGTGTACTCATTCCAATTACAGGGCCTCGGATATGAGTCCTGTATTGTTATTTTTCGTCACTACCTCCCCGAACTGGGAGTGGGTAATTTACGCGCCTGCTGCCTTCCTTAGATGTGGTAGCTGTTTCTCAGGCTCCCTCTCCGGAATCGAACCCTGATTCCCCGTTACCCGTTGCAACCATGGTAGTCCTAAATACTACCATCAATAGTTGATAGGGCAGAAATTTAAAAGATCTATCATCGGTACAAGACCATACGATTGGCAAATTATCTAGAGTTCAACCATGATAACGATTTTGTGAAAAATCGCTTGGTTTTAGCCTAATAAGAGCACATGTTCCATAAGGTTCATGTTTATATTGCATGTATTAGCTCTAGAATTACCACAGTTATCCAAGTAACTGTTAATGATCTAATAAACCATAACTGATATAATGAGCCTTTTGCGGTTTCACTTTTAATTTAGTTTGTACTTAGACATGCATGGCTTAATCTTTGAGACAAGCATATAACTACTGGCAGGATCAACCAGAATTATATATAATATATATATATATATATATATAAAGGAAAAATTCCTTATATATATTTCCATTTATTATATATTTTTCAAATATATAATAAATTATTTTTACTATATTTTCATTATAAATATATATGATGATCAAAATTTTTTTTCTATTTTTTTATACTTTCACACCATTTTTCCTTATAATAAAAATATAATATTAAGTATATTAAATAAAGAAATTTTCTTCTTTATTTATAAACTTTAACACCAGTTTAAGATAAGATATATTATATATCTACTATTTTAATATGTCGCTATATATTTGCTTTATTTTAATTTATAGAATTACAATATATATGTAAATTCTTTGTTTTTTCATTATTAAGAATTCAAAATTCTTAATATATCTCGCTTTAGTAATGATAAAAAGTATCTTTAATTTAAAACCCAAATAAATTTGTTTGTAAATTTATTATATGTTAATTTTGTTTAATAATTGAGAAGTAGAGATTTAATAATAAAATCTCTATATCTATACATAATACCCAGAAATTAATTTCATGATATATAATATCATGAAAAGTGTAAAATATTTTATCTTAATTGCAAATTATCAAATTATCAAATTATGACTTGATTTGTTAGCCATTCTCATAAATATGTGAATTATATCAGCTATAGAATCACATTTTACGATAATATTCATAATTCCAAAAATGATTGCAAACGAACATTTTTTCTATATATTTTATCTTAATTGCAAATCATCTTTTTCATCGATTGTAAACGAACATTTTTTTCTGATATTTTTTCATCATGACATTATTGCAAACGAACATTTTTTCTCATATATTTTATCTTAATTGCAAATCATCTCAAACATTCGTTTCCAATTCGATATATATTTTATCTCGATTGCAAATCATCTTTTTTTCATCATGATTGCAAACGGACATTTTTTCTTATATACCAAAACATTTTTTCTCGTTTGCAATTCGATATATATTTTATCTCAATTGCAAATCATCTTTTTATATCTAATATGAACCAATGAACCACTTTGGAACAATATAATATCATAAAAATGAACAATTGCAAATGAAGATATTTTCATATATCGATTGAACCACCATATCCTATAATACTTTTTTACCCCTTTTTTTCAAGATTGAGTTTTATAAAACGGGAATCTTCGACGGGTGGTATATATTATTCTGAATAGAGTAAATGGACATATTTTAATATTTTAATACAACCAAGATCTGTCGACGGGCGGTATATATTAATCTGAATAGAATAAATGGACATATTTTAATATTTCAATACAACCATCCCAACCAAGATCTGTCGACGGGCGGTATATAGTAATCTGAATTGTAAAAATGAACATGTTTTAACAAAGACTGAAGTAAGATATCTGCAAGAGAATTGTAAATGAACATGTTTTAACAAAGAATGAAGTAAAATATCTGCAAGATCTGTACCAATAATGTCGGCGGACGGTATGATTAAATCTATATAGATGCCGGCTTTTATACGACATCGACTAAAAAAAAAAATGGTCCAAAAAATTGTCATTTTCATCATAAATTTCAATACATAATTACTAAAAATGTATTTCACAATATAGAATATCATGAAAATTGTAAAATTATTACCATTTTCAAGGACATTCTCATTATTGTAAATGAACATTTTTTTGTCTAATTATTACTTCATTTGCAAGCCATTCTCATTATTGCAAATGAACATTTTTTTGTTCAATTATGATTTCATTTGCAAACCATTCTCATAAATGTAAACGGATAATTTTACATACAAAATATGACTTCATTTGCAAACCATTCTCTCATAATGTGACTGATTTCAGGTGTAATATACAGTCAAATTATAACTTATTTGCAAGATATTCTGTCATAATGTGACCGATTTCAAGTGTATAATCACATTTTACAATAATATTCATAATCCCAAGTATTATTGCAAACGAACATTTTTTCTTCCATATTTTCATCATTTTCATACTTCTATGGAAGCACCACGACACTACCCCCTATAATACTTTTTTAATGCTGTCGTTACAAAAACAATTTTATAATCCGACATCGACTATAATACGACTCTAATGTTGGGATTATAACAATTGAGAATGAACATTTTTTCATAGTTTATACATTTTTGTATACTTTTTCACGTTTTCAACGTTTTCTATTGAAAAAG
>CAWVOU010000035.1:25000-27500 GCA_963931805.1 Microdon myrmicae
CATTGTACCCTCCTACTCACTAAAGTTTCAAAACTTATACTAATATTAATAATAATATTAATATAAATCATTTACTTTAGCGGTAATGTATAGGTATACAACTTAAGCGCCATCCATTTTAAGGGCTAGTTGCTTCGGCAGGTGAGTTGTTACACACTCCTTAGCGGATTACGACTTCCATGTCCACCGTCCTGCTGTTTTAAGCAACCAACGCCTTTCATGGTATCTGCATGAGTTGTTAATTTGGGCACCGTAACATTACGTTTGGTTCATCCCACAGCGCCAGTTCTGCTTACCAAAAGTGGCCCACTGGGCACAATATATCATAAACTGAATCTTCATATCAAGAAAGATTAGTTTCTTACCCATTTAAAGTTTGAGAATAGGTTAAGGTCGTTTCGACCCTAATGCCTCTAATCATTCGCTTTACCAGATAAGATTATGTTGTATAACATTTATATGCACCAGCTATCCTGAGGGAAACTTCGGAGGGAACCAGCTACTAGATGGTTCGATTGGTCTTTCGCCCCTATACTCAATTCTGACAATCGATTTGCACGTCAGAACTGTTTCGGTCTTCCATCAGGGTTTCCCCTGACTTCAACCTGATCAAGTATAGTTCACCATCTTTCGGGTCGCAACATATATGCTCAAGGTACGCTCCAGTTAGAGACATAAATAATATAAATATCATTATGCATAACTATATAGAACGCCCTGGGATTGAATTTACAATATATATATATATTATAAACTAATCCCATTAAAAACAGTTAAGTTAATTATGCCTTTGAGTTTTATTTAATTTACTCAACGACTTGTACATATGTTAGACTCCTTGGTCCGTGTTTCAAGACGGGTCCCGAAGGTATCCTGAATTTATAGCATTGTAAATCATAAAAATGCATACAATAAAAAAATATGTATTCAAAGAATACATAAATAATTATTGTAAAATTTCCAAGGAAATTTTTAACATTATTATAATTAAATCGGTCAACAGTCTATAAAATTCATAAAATTTATTCAATTTTAAATTTCAGAAAAATTTAATTAGAATAAGCTCTTTATAATGAATCTTTTTATAAACTTTTAATTTATTAACCGATTACAATGTCCTTTATGGAAAAAATGCACACCATTTTTATAATATAATAATATATATTATAACATTGGCGATGAATTTTCCATTAATGGATATTCAGGTTCATCAGGCTTAACCTCTAAGCAGTTTCACGTACTATTTAACTCTCTATTCAGAGTTCTTTTCAACTTTCCCTCACGGTACTTGTTTGCTATCGGTCTCATGGTTATATTTAGTTTTAGATGGAGTTTACCACCCACTTAGTGCTGCACTATCAAGCAACACGACTCTTTGGTAATATCTTCTTATAATCATTAACGTTATACGGGCCTGGCACCCTCTATGGGTAAATGGCCTCATTTAAGAAGGACTTAAATCATTAATTTCTCATATAAGATTATAGATATACCATACACTGCATCTCATATTTGCCATAAAGACAAAATGACTTAGTGCTGAACTGATTTCTTTTCGTTCGCCACTACTCAGAAAATCCTTGTTAGTTTCTTTTCCTTCCCTAATTAAAATTCGGGGAGTACTCTCATATGAGTTGAGGTTGCTATATATATATACAACATATATTTTTGGTTCTCTTACTTTATTTCTTTCAATTCTCTATACTTTTTTATATAAATATATATCAAATTTTGAAGATTTTGTTTTTGGTCCTTTTTCTTTTCTATATAGAAATTTGTCTATTATGTCATTTCATTATGTTTGTTTGTTCGTTTGTTTCTTTGTTTGCTCGTGTTTAAAATCAATGCTGTATATGTATGTGTATTATATATATATATATATATATATATATATATATGTATTATATATATTTTCTGCTTAATATAAATCTTCAAAATGACTGAATATATAAATATTTCAAAAGTTTCCAGAATGAAGAAATATTTCTTAATATTATGATTTATTATAATATAAAGTAATTCAATAATATAACATGTGCTTTAAACAGTTTATATAAAATATATAAACAGTAAAGAGCAACCAAATTTTGTATAGGCTAACAACCCTCAACCATATGTAGTCCAAGCAGCACTCTTATATATAAAATATAAAAAGTACATAACAGCATGGACTGCAATATGCGTTCAAAATGTCGATGTTCATGTGTCCTGCAGTTCACACGATGACGCACAGTTTGCTGCGTTCTTCATCGACCCATGAGCCAAGTGATCCACTGCTTAAAGTATATAAAATTTTTTTTGTTATTCTTGGTCAAATTATATATATATAATTAAAATTATTTAAAGCTAATATTTATTATTGTGAATATCCAGTGCATATGTATGCATGTATGTATACACACATACATATGAACCGTTAACTTATTTATATTTCTTAGAAATAAAAACTAAGTACAATATATAATATTAACTTCTACCATCAAATTATTATAATATAAAT
>CAWVOU010000035.1:30000-32500 GCA_963931805.1 Microdon myrmicae
ATGTTAATTTTGTTTAATAATTGAGAAGTAGAGATTTAATAATAAAATCTCTATATCTATACATAATACCCAGAAATTAATTTCATGATATATAATATCATGAAAAGTGTAAAATATTTTATCTTAATTGCAAATTATCAAATTATCAAATTATGACTTGATTTGTTAGCCATTCTCATAAATATGTGAATTATATCAGCTATAGAATCACATTTTACGATAATATTCATAATTCCAAAAATGATTGCAAACGAACATTTTTTCTATATATTTTATCTTAATTGCAAATCATCTTTTTCATCGATTGTAAACGAACATTTTTTTCTGATATTTTTTCATCATGACATTATTGCAAACGAACATTTTTTCTCATATATTTTATCTTAATTGCAAATCATCTCAAACATTCGTTTCCAATTCGATATATATTTTATCTCGATTGCAAATCATCTTTTTTTCATCATGATTGCAAACGGACATTTTTTCTTATATACCAAAACATTTTTTCTCGTTTGCAATTCGATATATATTTTATCTCAATTGCAAATCATCTTTTTATATCTAATATGAACCAATGAACCACTTTGGAACAATATAATATCATAAAAATGAACAATTGCAAATGAAGATATTTTCATATATCGATTGAACCACCATATCCTATAATACTTTTTTACCCCTTTTTTTCAAGATTGAGTTTTATAAAACGGGAATCTTCGACGGGTGGTATATATTATTCTGAATAGAGTAAATGGACATATTTTAATATTTTAATACAACCAAGATCTGTCGACGGGCGGTATATATTAATCTGAATAGAATAAATGGACATATTTTAATATTTCAATACAACCATCCCAACCAAGATCTGTCGACGGGCGGTATATAGTAATCTGAATTGTAAAAATGAACATGTTTTAACAAAGACTGAAGTAAGATATCTGCAAGAGAATTGTAAATGAACATGTTTTAACAAAGAATGAAGTAAAATATCTGCAAGATCTGTACCAATAATGTCGGCGGACGGTATGATTAAATCTATATAGATGCCGGCTTTTATACGACATCGACTAAAAAAAAAAATGGTCCAAAAAATTGTCATTTTCATCATAAATTTCAATACATAATTACTAAAAATGTATTTCACAATATAGAATATCATGAAAATTGTAAAATTATTACCATTTTCAAGGACATTCTCATTATTGTAAATGAACATTTTTTTGTCTAATTATTACTTCATTTGCAAGCCATTCTCATTATTGCAAATGAACATTTTTTTGTTCAATTATGATTTCATTTGCAAACCATTCTCATAAATGTAAACGGATAATTTTACATACAAAATATGACTTCATTTGCAAACCATTCTCTCATAATGTGACTGATTTCAGGTGTAATATACAGTCAAATTATAACTTATTTGCAAGATATTCTGTCATAATGTGACCGATTTCAAGTGTATAATCACATTTTACAATAATATTCATAATCCCAAGTATTATTGCAAACGAACATTTTTTCTTCCATATTTTCATCATTTTCATACTTCTATGGAAGCACCACGACACTACCCCCTATAATACTTTTTTAATGCTGTCGTTACAAAAACAATTTTATAATCCGACATCGACTATAATACGACTCTAATGTTGGGATTATAACAATTGAGAATGAACATTTTTTCATAGTTTATACATTTTTGTATACTTTTTCACGTTTTCAACGTTTTCTATTGAAAAAGGGACAAAATTATTGTAGATTTTCTCTGAAAAAGTCGCTTTCCATGAATATTTGTTCATACTCCAATACATTATAACACATTTTTATATACTTTTTCACAGTTTTCTATTGAAAACGGGATAATTATTGTATATTTTCGACTAAAAAGTCATATTATTGCATAGTTGCTCATAAAAAGTCGCTTTCCATGAATATTTGTACATTTTTAACACCTTATTATATACTAAAGTGTTATATATTTCTTAGAAATCAATTAAGCACATGTATAATATTAGTTTCTACCATCAATTCTATTAAGAATGTCGATATATACACAAATATATCCGACTTCTTATTAATTTTGTGGGAATACGGCATAAACGATCATTTTTACTCCCGCAATTGCCTCTCTACATATTAAGACTGTCATTTTTACTCCCGCAATTGCCTCTCTACATATTAAGACTGTCATTTTTACTCCCGCAATTGCCTCTCTCCATATTAAGACGGTCATTTTTACTCCCGCAATTGCCTCTCTCCATATTAAGGCGGTCATTTTTACTCCCGCAATTGCCTCTCTTCATATTAAGACTATCATTTTTACTCCTGCAATTGCCTCTCTCCATATTAAGACGGTTATTTTTACTCCCGCAATTGCCTCTCTCCATATTAAGACTATCATTTTTACTCCCGCAATTGCCTCTCTCCATATTAAGGCGGTCATTTTTACTCCCGCAATTGCCTCTCTTCATATTAAGACTATCATTTTTACTCCTGC
>CAWVOU010000035.1:47500-50000 GCA_963931805.1 Microdon myrmicae
AGAATAGGTTAAGGTCGTTTCGACCCTAATGCCTCTAATCATTCGCTTTACCAGATAAGATTATGTTGTATAACATTTATATGCACCAGCTATCCTGAGGGAAACTTCGGAGGGAACCAGCTACTAGATGGTTCGATTGGTCTTTCGCCCCTATACTCAATTCTGACAATCGATTTGCACGTCAGAACTGTTTCGGTCTTCCATCAGGGTTTCCCCTGACTTCAACCTGATCAAGTATAGTTCACCATCTTTCGGGTCGCAACATATATGCTCAAGGTACGCTCCAGTTAGAGACATAAATAATATAAATATCATTATGCATAACTATATAGAACGCCCTGGGATTGAATTTACAATATATATATATATTATAAACTAATCCCATTAAAAACAGTTAAGTTAATTATGCCTTTGAGTTTTATTTAATTTACTCAACGACTTGCACATATGTTAGACTCCTTGGTCCGTGTTTCAAGACGGGTCCCGAAGGTATCCTGAATTTATAGCATTGTAAATCATAAAAATGCATACAATAAAAAAATATGTATTCAAAGAATACATAAATAATTATTGTAAAATTTCCAAGGAAATTTTTAACATTATTATAATTAAATCGGTCAACAGTCTATAAAATTCATAAAATTTATTCAATTTTAAATTTCAGAAAAATTTAATTAGAATAAGCTCTTTATAATGAATCTTTTTATAAACTTTTAATTTATTAACCGATTACAATGTCCTTTATGGAAAAAATGCACACCATTTTTATAATATAATAATATATATTATAACATTGGCGATGAATTTTCCATTAATGGATATTCAGGTTCATCAGGCTTAACCTCTAAGCAGTTTCACGTACTATTTAACTCTCTATTCAGAGTTCTTTTCAACTTTCCCTCACGGTACTTGTTTGCTATCGGTCTCATGGTTATATTTAGTTTTAGATGGAGTTTACCACCCACTTAGTGCTGCACTATCAAGCAACACGACTCTTTGGTAATATCTTCTTATAATCATTAACGTTATACGGGCCTGGCACCCTCTATGGGTAAATGGCCTCATTTAAGAAGGACTTAAATCATTAATTTCTCATATAAGATTATAGATATACCATACACTGCATCTCATATTTGCCATAAAGACAAAATGACTTAGTGCTGAACTGATTTCTTTTCGTTCGCCACTACTCAGAAAATCCTTGTTAGTTTCTTTTCCTTCCCTAATTAATATGCTTAAATTCGGGGAGTACTCTCATATGAGTTGAGGTTGCTATATATATATACAACATATATTTTTGGTTCTCTTACTTTATTTCTTTCAATTCTCTATACTTTTTTATATAAATATATATCAAATTTTGAAGATTTTGTTTTTGGTCCTTTTTCTTTTCTATATAGAAATTTGTCTATTATGTCATTTCATTATGTTTGTTTGTTCGTTTGTTTCTTTGTTTGCTCGTGTTTAAAATCAATGCTGTATATGTATGTGTATTATATATATATATATATATATATATATATATATGTATTATATATATTTTCTGCTTAATATAAATCTTCAAAATGACTGAATATATAAATATTTCAAAAGTTTCCAGAATGAAGAAATATTTCTTAATATTATGATTTATTATAATATAAAGTAATTCAATAATATAACATGTGCTTTAAACAGTTTATATAAAATATATAAACAGTAAAGAGCAACCAAATTTTGTATAGGCTAACAACCCTCAACCATATGTAGTCCAAGCAGCACTCTTATATATAAAATATAAAAAGTACATAACAGCATGGACTGCAATATGCGTTCAAAATGTCGATGTTCATGTGTCCTGCAGTTCACACGATGACGCACAGTTTGCTGCGTTCTTCATCGACCCATGAGCCAAGTGATCCACTGCTTAAAGTATATAAAATTTTTTTTGTTATTCTTGGTCAAATTATATATATATAATTAAAATTATTTAAAGCTAATATTTATTATTGTGAATATCCAGTGCATATGTATGCATGTATGTATACACACATACATATGAACCGTTAACTTATTTATATTTCTTAGAAATAAAAACTAAGTACAATATATAATATTAACTTCTACCATCAAATTATTATAATATAAATAAATCTTAAAAAATTAAGATTTATTATTTATTTTCTGCGAAAAATTCATATTAATGATCCTTCCGCAGGTTCACCTACGGAAACCTTGTTACGACTTTTACTTCCTCTAAATAATCAAGTTCGGTCAACTTCTGCGAAACAGCCGTAACACGATGCGTCACAGTGATCACGTCCGGAGACCTCACTAAATAATTCAATCGGTAGTAGCGACGGGCGGTGTGCACAAAGGGCAGGGACTTAATCAATACGAGGTAATGACTCACACTTACTGGGAATTCCAAGTTCATGTGAACAGTTTCAGTTCACAATCCCAAGCATGAAAGTGATTCAGCGGTTTACCCGGACCTCTCGGCCTAGGAAATACACGTTGA
>CAWVOU010000035.1:57500-68000 GCA_963931805.1 Microdon myrmicae
TGTCGTTTGACGTAGTGTACGACGCAGTCGTGTCTTTTGATTCGCGGTTCATGCGTTCGGTGACATTGCTGGGAGATGTGGTTGAACGTCTCAGTCACCATACAGCCGGCTCGACAGGTTTTGTCTCGCCCTCTGCCCCTGGCTGTTCTCGCTTTTGTGGGTAGGGCATTGATCCGTAGTTTTATGGACCGAAGATAATCCCTACCCGAAAGGAACCGCGTTCCGTCGTCTATCCAACTATGTTGGTTAGGCGTTTGGTTGGAGTCCTTGAGAGCGGCTCCATCAAAAGACTCATGGAGTCCTGTTGCCCAAAACTCGTCTACTTGCTCCTTAGTCTGCATTTGGAGTCGCACGTTATTCCGCCGTGCTTCTAATCTCCTCTCGCAGGCCATGATTTCCCGCTGGACGAAGGTGTCCGTGATTTTGCGGGTTAGTAGCGAGCTATCCCCTAGGGTTTGGAGTTTATTCCGTCTATACATGGGGGCGAGATATCTCACCGACGGTACTCCCAACCCTCCATGTTTCACTGGTGCGTGAAAGTATCCTTTGGGACAATCGTTAGGAAGAGCCAACCATTTCCTAACGTACCTCCTCAGGATTATATCGATATTTCTGAGGAGGCCTATAGAGGTTGTTCCCAAGGTTATTTGGTACATGATACCCGGAATTAGTATCACGCGAAGTAACCACAATCTCTGTTGTGGTTTGAGGGGGGCTTTTGTTAATTTCTCCAGTTTCTGGATCAGTTCGCCTTTGATGTTCCTCAGGTATAGTCCCCCGGCAGTGAATGGGACCCCTAAGTATTTGACCTGATCCTCTCTGGTGAGGGCTGGGATAGTTTGCCCTCTGATGTTATAGATGTAACTGGCGTCGACTATTGTTTTCTTTTCCTTAGGGAAAAGAGAGTCATAGTTACTCCCGCCGTTTACCCGCGCTTACTTGAATTTCTTCACTTTGACATTCAGAGCACTGGGCAGAAATCACATTGTGTCAACACCCGTTAGGGCCATCACAATGCTTTGTTTTAATTAGACAGTCGGATTCCCCAAGTCCGTGCCAGTTCTGAATTGATTGTTAATTGATAATCGTTACAAATCAAAAGAGTATACCGATTAAATATATCTTAAGATTTTTAGCAAGAAAATTCCACAATTGGCTACGTAAGCTACTATCCGAGGAACAAAATTGATAAATTTCTATTTACCCAGAACGAGTACATAAACCATGTTATTGCTTCCAAATCAAGCCCGATTATCTCAATCTTCAGAGCCAATCCTTATCCCGAAGTTACGGATCTAATTTGCCGACTTCCCTTACCTACATTATTCTATCGACTAGAGACTCTTCACCTTGGAGACCAGCTGCGGATATTGGTACGGCCTGTTAAGAAGTTTGCGTAACCCCACCATAAATTTTCAAGGTCCGAGGAGAAAATATCGACACAACAGTAAATGTCATGCTCTTCTAATCCATCTACCATATCTCTCTTCTAAAGACTTCCATGGTAGTACGATTATAAAACAGAAAAGAAAACTCTTCCGATACCTCTCGACGGCTTCTTTATGGTCGTTCCTGTTACCAGGATGAGCAAAATGCCCATTTTTATAAACAAACGGATACTCAACAGGTTACGGAATTGGAACCGTATTCCCTTTCGTTCAAAAATTAACAAGTATATTAATATTCATATTAAACAAAGGTGTATTTAATTAATAAAAAAAACTTGTAAATTTTCAGCTTTCGCCTTGAACTTAGGACCGACTAACTCGTGATCAACCACTGTTCACACGAAACCCTTCTCCACTTCAGTCCTCCAAGGTCTCATTCGATTATTTGCTACTACCACCAAGATCTGTACCAATAGTGGCTCCATGCAGGCTTACGCCAAACACTTCTAAGCACACCATTGTACCCTCCTACTCACTAAAGTTTCAAAACTTATACTAATATTAATAATAATATTAATATAAATCATTTACTTTAGCGGTAATGTATAGGTATACAACTTAAGCGCCATCCATTTTAAGGGCTAGTTGCTTCGGCAGGTGAGTTGTTACACACTCCTTAGCGGATTACGACTTCCATGTCCACCGTCCTGCTGTTTTAAGCAACCAACGCCTTTCATGGTATCTGCATGAGTTGTTAATTTGGGCACCGTAACATTACGTTTGGTTCATCCCACAGCGCCAGTTCTGCTTACCAAAAGTGGCCCACTGGGCACAATATATCATAAACTGAATCTTCATATCAAGAAAGATTAGTTTCTTACCCATTTAAAGTTTGAGAATAGGTTAAGGTCGTTTCGACCCTAATGCCTCTAATCATTCGCTTTACCAGATAAGATTATGTTGTATAACATTTATATGCACCAGCTATCCTGAGGGAAACTTCGGAGGGAACCAGCTACTAGATGGTTCGATTGGTCTTTCGCCCCTATACTCAATTCTGACAATCGATTTGCACGTCAGAACTGTTTCGGTCTTCCATCAGGGTTTCCCCTGACTTCAACCTGATCAAGTATAGTTCACCATCTTTCGGGTCGCAACATATATGCTCAAGGTACGCTCCAGTTAGAGACATAAATAATATAAATATCATTATGCATAACTATATAGAACGCCCTGGGATTGAATTTACAATATATATATATATTATAAACTAATCCCATTAAAAACAGTTAAGTTAATTATGCCTTTGAGTTTTATTTAATTTACTCAACGACTTGCACATATGTTAGACTCCTTGGTCCGTGTTTCAAGACGGGTCCCGAAGGTATCCTGAATTTATAGCATTGTAAATCATAAAAATGCATACAATAAAAAAATATGTATTCAAAGAATACATAAATAATTATTGTAAAATTTCCAAGGAAATTTTTAACATTATTATAATTAAATCGGTCAACAGTCTATAAAATTCATAAAATTTATTCAATTTTAAATTTCAGAAAAATTTAATTAGAATAAGCTCTTTATAATGAATCTTTTTATAAACTTTTAATTTATTAACCGATTACAATGTCCTTTATGGAAAAAATGCACACCATTTTTATAATATAATAATATATATTATAACATTGGCGATGAATTTTCCATTAATGGATATTCAGGTTCATCAGGCTTAACCTCTAAGCAGTTTCACGTACTATTTAACTCTCTATTCAGAGTTCTTTTCAACTTTCCCTCACGGTACTTGTTTGCTATCGGTCTCATGGTTATATTTAGTTTTAGATGGAGTTTACCACCCACTTAGTGCTGCACTATCAAGCAACACGACTCTTTGGTAATATCTTCTTATAATCATTAACGTTATACGGGCCTGGCACCCTCTATGGGTAAATGGCCTCATTTAAGAAGGACTTAAATCATTAATTTCTCATATAAGATTATAGATATACCATACACTGCATCTCATATTTGCCATAAAGACAAAATGACTTAGTGCTGAACTGATTTCTTTTCGTTCGCCACTACTCAGAAAATCCTTGTTAGTTTCTTTTCCTTCCCTAATTAATATGCTTAAATTCGGGGAGTACTCTCATATGAGTTGAGGTTGCTATATATATATACAACATATATTTTTGGTTCTCTTACTTTATTTCTTTCAATTCTCTATACTTTTTTATATAAATATATATCAAATTTTGAAGATTTTGTTTTTGGTCCTTTTTCTTTTCTATATAGAAATTTGTCTATTATGTCATTTCATTATGTTTGTTTGTTCGTTTGTTTCTTTGTTTGCTCGTGTTTAAAATCAATGCTGTATATGTATGTGTATTATATATATATATATATATATATATATATATATGTATTATATATATTTTCTGCTTAATATAAATCTTCAAAATGACTGAATATATAAATATTTCAAAAGTTTCCAGAATGAAGAAATATTTCTTAATATTATGATTTATTATAATATAAAGTAATTCAATAATATAACATGTGCTTTAAACAGTTTATATAAAATATATAAACAGTAAAGAGCAACCAAATTTTGTATAGGCTAACAACCCTCAACCATATGTAGTCCAAGCAGCACTCTTATATATAAAATATAAAAAGTACATAACAGCATGGACTGCAATATGCGTTCAAAATGTCGATGTTCATGTGTCCTGCAGTTCACACGATGACGCACAGTTTGCTGCGTTCTTCATCGACCCATGAGCCAAGTGATCCACTGCTTAAAGTATATAAAATTTTTTTTGTTATTCTTGGTCAAATTATATATATATAATTAAAATTATTTAAAGCTAATATTTATTATTGTGAATATCCAGTGCATATGTATGCATGTATGTATACACACATACATATGAACCGTTAACTTATTTATATTTCTTAGAAATAAAAACTAAGTACAATATATAATATTAACTTCTACCATCAAATTATTATAATATAAATAAATCTTAAAAAATTAAGATTTATTATTTATTTTCTGCGAAAAATTCATATTAATGATCCTTCCGCAGGTTCACCTACGGAAACCTTGTTACGACTTTTACTTCCTCTAAATAATCAAGTTCGGTCAACTTCTGCGAAACAGCCGTAACACGATGCGTCACAGTGATCACGTCCGGAGACCTCACTAAATAATTCAATCGGTAGTAGCGACGGGCGGTGTGCACAAAGGGCAGGGACTTAATCAATACGAGGTAATGACTCACACTTACTGGGAATTCCAAGTTCATGTGAACAGTTTCAGTTCACAATCCCAAGCATGAAAGTGATTCAGCGGTTTACCCGGACCTCTCGGCCTAGGAAATACACGTTGATACTTTCATTGTAGCGCGCGTGCAGCCCAGGACATCTAAGGGCATCACAGACCTGTTATTGCTCAATCTCATTATTGCTAGACGCAATTTGTCCATTTAAGAAGCTAGTGTCCTTATAATGGGACAAACAAACAGGTACGACTCCACTCACATAAACACATTCAAACCATTCAAACTTTTTACGGTCTTCATAGAATGAAGGCTATGAAAGTTTCAACACCATAATCCTGAAAGCATCTATTTAATATATTTGAGTCTCGTTCGTTATCGGAATTAACCAGACAAATCACTCCACGAACTAAGAACGGCCATGCACCACCACCCATAGATTCGAGAAAGAGCTATCAATCTGTCTTACGCACTTATGTTCGGACCTGGTAAGTTTTCCCGTGTTGAGTCAAATTAAGCCGCAGGCTCCACTCCTGGTGGTGCCCTTCCGTCAATTCCTTTAAGTTTCAGCTTTGCAACCATACTTCCCCCGGAGCCCAAAAGCTTTGGTTTCCCGGGAAGCTACTGGGAGAGCCGTAATAGTAGCTACACCCAATTGCTGGCTGGCATCGTTTATGGTTAGAACTAGGGCGGTATCTGATCGCCTTCGAACCTCTAACTTTCGTTCTTGATTAATGAAAACATCTTTGGCAAATGCTTTCGCTTAAGTTAGTCTTACGACGGTCCAAGAATTTCACCTCTCGCGTCGTAATACTAATGCCCCCAAACTGCTTCTATTAATCATTACCTCTTGATCTAAAAACCAATGAAAGTAGAACAGAGGTCTTATTTCATTATTCCATGCACAAAATATTCAGGCATTTTAAGCCTGCTTTAAGCACTCTAATTTGTTCAAAGTAATTGTATCGGCCTGCAACAACACTCGATAAAGAGCACTGAAGTAGGTTTCAAATAGGAGGTATATATAATAATAATAATTAACTACTATTATATATTAGAACTCCACCGATAATACGCTTACATGCATAAGGTAATGTACAAACTACGATTATAGTTGTACTACCTGCATGAAGCACAAATTCAACTACGAACGTTTTAACCGCAACAACTTTAATATACGCTATTGGAGCTGGAATTACCGCGGCTGCTGGCACCAGACTTGCCCTCCAATTGGTCCTTGTTAAAGGATTTAAAGTGTACTCATTCCAATTACAGGGCCTCGGATATGAGTCCTGTATTGTTATTTTTCGTCACTACCTCCCCGAACTGGGAGTGGGTAATTTACGCGCCTGCTGCCTTCCTTAGATGTGGTAGCTGTTTCTCAGGCTCCCTCTCCGGAATCGAACCCTGATTCCCCGTTACCCGTTGCAACCATGGTAGTCCTAAATACTACCATCAATAGTTGATAGGGCAGAAATTTAAAAGATCTATCATCGGTACAAGACCATACGATTGGCAAATTATCTAGAGTTCAACCATGATAACGATTTTGTGAAAAATCGCTTGGTTTTAGCCTAATAAGAGCACATGTTCCATAAGGTTCATGTTTATATTGCATGTATTAGCTCTAGAATTACCACAGTTATCCAAGTAACTGTTAATGATCTAATAAACCATAACTGATATAATGAGCCTTTTGCGGTTTCACTTTTAATTTAGTTTGTACTTAGACATGCATGGCTTAATCTTTGAGACAAGCATATAACTACTGGCAGGATCAACCAGAATTATATATAATATATATATATATATATATATATAAAGGAAAAATTCCTTATATATATTTCCATTTATTATATATTTTTCAAATATATAATAAATTATTTTTACTATATTTTCATTATAAATATATATGATGATCAAAATTTTTTTTCTATTTTTTTATACTTTCACACCATTTTTCCTTATAATAAAAATATAATATTAAGTATATTAAATAAAGAAATTTTCTTCTTTATTTATAAACTTTAACACCAGTTTAAGATAAGATATATTATATATCTACTATTTTAATATGTCGCTATATATTTGCTTTATTTTAATTTATAGAATTACAATATATATGTAAATTCTTTGTTTTTTCATTATTAAGAATTCAAAATTCTTAATATATCTCGCTTTAGTAATGATAAAAAGTATCTTTAATTTAAAACCCAAATAAATTTGTTTGTAAATTTATTATATGTTAATTTTGTTTAATAATTGAGAAGTAGAGATTTAATAATAAAATCTCTATATCTATACATAATACCCAGAAATTAATTTCATGATATATAATATCATGAAAAGTGTAAAATATTTTATCTTAATTGCAAATTATCAAATTATCAAATTATGACTTGATTTGTTAGCCATTCTCATAAATATGTGAATTATATCAGCTATAGAATCACATTTTACGATAATATTCATAATTCCAAAAATGATTGCAAACGAACATTTTTTCTATATATTTTATCTTAATTGCAAATCATCTTTTTCATCGATTGTAAACGAACATTTTTTTCTGATATTTTTTCATCATGACATTATTGCAAACGAACATTTTTTCTCATATATTTTATCTTAATTGCAAATCATCTCAAACATTCGTTTCCAATTCGATATATATTTTATCTCGATTGCAAATCATCTTTTTTTCATCATGATTGCAAACGGACATTTTTTCTTATATACCAAAACATTTTTTCTCGTTTGCAATTCGATATATATTTTATCTCAATTGCAAATCATCTTTTTATATCTAATATGAACCAATGAACCACTTTGGAACAATATAATATCATAAAAATGAACAATTGCAAATGAAGATATTTTCATATATCGATTGAACCACCATATCCTATAATACTTTTTTACCCCTTTTTTTCAAGATTGAGTTTTATAAAACGGGAATCTTCGACGGGTGGTATATATTATTCTGAATAGAGTAAATGGACATATTTTAATATTTTAATACAACCAAGATCTGTCGACGGGCGGTATATATTAATCTGAATAGAATAAATGGACATATTTTAATATTTCAATACAACCATCCCAACCAAGATCTGTCGACGGGCGGTATATAGTAATCTGAATTGTAAAAATGAACATGTTTTAACAAAGACTGAAGTAAGATATCTGCAAGAGAATTGTAAATGAACATGTTTTAACAAAGAATGAAGTAAAATATCTGCAAGATCTGTACCAATAATGTCGGCGGACGGTATGATTAAATCTATATAGATGCCGGCTTTTATACGACATCGACTAAAAAAAAAAATGGTCCAAAAAATTGTCATTTTCATCATAAATTTCAATACATAATTACTAAAAATGTATTTCACAATATAGAATATCATGAAAATTGTAAAATTATTACCATTTTCAAGGACATTCTCATTATTGTAAATGAACATTTTTTTGTCTAATTATTACTTCATTTGCAAGCCATTCTCATTATTGCAAATGAACATTTTTTTGTTCAATTATGATTTCATTTGCAAACCATTCTCATAAATGTAAACGGATAATTTTACATACAAAATATGACTTCATTTGCAAACCATTCTCTCATAATGTGACTGATTTCAGGTGTAATATACAGTCAAATTATAACTTATTTGCAAGATATTCTGTCATAATGTGACCGATTTCAAGTGTATAATCACATTTTACAATAATATTCATAATCCCAAGTATTATTGCAAACGAACATTTTTTCTTCCATATTTTCATCATTTTCATACTTCTATGGAAGCACCACGACACTACCCCCTATAATACTTTTTTAATGCTGTCGTTACAAAAACAATTTTATAATCCGACATCGACTATAATACGACTCTAATGTTGGGATTATAACAATTGAGAATGAACATTTTTTCATAGTTTATACATTTTTGTATACTTTTTCACGTTTTCAACGTTTTCTATTGAAAAAGGGACAAAATTATTGTAGATTTTCTCTGAAAAAGTCGCTTTCCATGAATATTTGTTCATACTCCAATACATTATAACACATTTTTATATACTTTTTCACAGTTTTCTATTGAAAACGGGATAATTATTGTATATTTTCGACTAAAAAGTCATATTATTGCATAGTTGCTCATAAAAAGTCGCTTTCCATGAATATTTGTACATTTTTAACACCTTATTATATACTAAAGTGTTATATATTTCTTAGAAATCAATTAAGCACATGTATAATATTAGTTTCTACCATCAATTCTATTAAGAATGTCGATATATACACAAATATATCCGACTTCTTATTAATTTTGTGGGAATACGGCATAAACGATCATTTTTACTCCCGCAATTGCCTCTCTACATATTAAGACTGTCATTTTTACTCCCGCAATTGCCTCTCTACATATTAAGACTGTCATTTTTACTCCCGCAATTGCCTCTCTCCATATTAAGACGGTCATTTTTACTCCCGCAATTGCCTCTCTCCATATTAAGGCGGTCATTTTTACTCCCGCAATTGCCTCTCTTCATATTAAGACTATCATTTTTACTCCTGCAATTGCCTCTCTCCATATTAAGACGGTTATTTTTACTCCCGCAATTGCCTCTCTCCATATTAAGACTATCATTTTTACTCCCGCAATTGCCTCTCTCCATATTAAGGCGGTCATTTTTACTCCCGCAATTGCCTCTCTTCATATTAAGACTATCATTTTTACTCCTGCAATTGCCTCTCTCCATATTAAGACGGTTATTTTTACTCCCGCAATTGCCTCTCTCCATATTAAGACTATCATTTTTACTCCGGCAATTGCCTCTCTTCATATTAAGACTATCATTTTTACTCCCGCAATTGCCTCTCTCCATATTAAGACGGTCATTTTTACTCCCGCAATTGCCTCTCTCCATATTAAGACTATCATTTTTACTCCCGCAATTTCTCAGAAATATATCCGACTTCTTATAAATTTTGTAGAAATACGGCATATTGGTCTTGTATTTTAATACTTTTTCACCATTTTCTATTGAAAACGGCAATATTCTTGTATAGTTTCTCATAATTGATTAAAGTGTTATATATTTCTCAGAAATCAAGTAAGCACATATATAATATTAGTTTCTACCATCAATTCTATTAAGAATGTCGATATATACACAAATATATCCGACTTCTTATTAATTCTGTATGTCAACACGGTCAGAACACATTTACTCATACATATAGAAAAATAACTACTTTATTAAGAAATTAATATAATAATATGAATTTTTTTTATATAAAAAAAAATTCAATATTATTTAGAAATATTAATATCTTATATAAATATAGTAAAATATTATATATTTCTCAGAAATCAAGTAAGCACATATATAATATTAGTTTCTACCATCAATTCTATTAAGAATGTCGATATATACACAAATATATCCGACTTCTTATTAATTCTGTATGTAAACACGGTCAGAACACATTTACTCATACATATAGAAAAATAACTACTTTATTAAGAAATTAATATAATAATATGAATTTTTTTTATATAAAAAAAAAATTCAATATTATTTAGAAATATTAATATCTTATATAAATATAGTAAAATATTTCGAATCGAATCATCAAGCAAAGGATGAGCTTCAGTGGATCGCAGTATGGCAGCTGCTCTACCATTTACAACACCTTGCCTTTACCAAAGTCGTTTACAATTGATTCTAGGCATTGTCATCGTATTTAATAATGTTTTACTATATAATTAGCTTGTCGTAAAGGCGATATTTAATCCATCCAATACTTGCTATATTATATATAGAAC